>JAAAKG020085399.1:0-16596 GCA_010014905.2 Druon quercuslanigerum | reverse complement strand
ATATGCCTTGATAATGGTGCTGTAAGAGTGCCGAAACGATGGTGATTATTTTCTGAAAATCTTTTTTTATTGTGATTTCATAATAGTAAAAAATGAATTTGTTCTGAATTCTTTTACATATACCGAGATAAAGAAAACGTTACGGAGAATATAGTAAGTAATAAAATATAATTTCAGATATTCAGTCGCAGATATTTGACTCTAAACTAGGCGACACTTTACAATGCAGCGTACATCCTCCCCCGAACCATGTGCGGAAAAATGGCGACCAAATTTTATGACACACTGTTTGGTCTCCTTACTGTTACTCCATGCTTTACACAAACAGAAATATATGACTTCAGGATTGGGTGAACTTAGTCGCACATGGAAAATTTTTGCTGCAAAAGGATTCCTGTTGAGACAAATGATAATCCTCTCAACCTTAAATTTGAGAGGAAACTCCATTTGCATCAAGAAAGATTCTTTTGTCACCCAGATAACAAAGTGCGCGTATAATGATGGCGTAATGACCCACACGTGTGTGGATTGTCCCACACGCCGCCCCATTGCCCAAGCACAGATGCGTCCTCAAGTACGACGCATATCGCTTACACGCGCGAAGCTCGCACGCATTACGGTGCTATGCAAGCTTCAAAGTTCATGCAGGATTTAAAAATATATTATTATAAATATTATTAATAAATGAAAACAGGACTAATTGCACATTGAAGCCTCTGTTGCTTATTATTAAAAATTATACAAAAATGAAATAAAATATTCTACATAGACATAATATGCTTAAATGGATTGAAGTTCAAGTTACATAAAAATTTCGAATGAATAATAAACTCGATATTTCAATCAATTTAGGCGAATGTAGTCAATTTAGATTTATGTATTCTATTTTTTAATAGAATACCTAATTTTACTTACAAAATGCTTATTTTGCAAATCCCAAAAATACGTATCGTCTAATTTTCTTTTGAAAACAACATATCTCGTCCCCGAGAGATTCTGCGATACCAAGGGTAGGGCTCTGTCTGATTTTGTAAACGATTATAATGGCACGATCTATAAGAAAAATTAGGCTATGTTTGCACATCTACCTCCGCCGCAATTGATGTTAACGCTGCTTTCCAAACTGGTAGCAATAAATGACCAACTGTTCCGTTCACAACTAAAAACACTTCACTTCGAAAATAATTAGGAAAACGTGGAAAACCACGCGGAAAAACTTAAACCCACTCAAACCAAAAGTAAACGCGGGCTGATGGCGGGAGACTGCGGTATGCTTCGGGAGACAGCGGGGCATGATCTTAGATCATGGCACGGGAAGAGTGGAAGACTGGTGGGCGCGCGACGGAAATCATTATTTTCAACAACTAAGCAAAAAATATTTTATAAGCTATTGTGAGTAATTATCGGCAGGATGGACGCACAGGCGCGTCGCAGACACGCGGTCATTCGCAGTTATACGTGAAGTACGCCGCGTTGGCGATATGAGAGGCATTACACACGCACTCTAACTACCCATCACAGCATTGTGACCCGTAATGGCAGAATGCGTGTGTTATATCTCGCATAGCATGCCTCTCACGCATGCGAGTACTGTGCTTCGGACGATTATTATCTGGGCACAAATGCAGATTTCTCTGAGTAAACATTTTACATCATTTCCATCACATATTTATAGAAGTTACTAGGTCGAAGAATCTATTTATTATAACTGATTTAAAACTTAAATTTTATGTATAATACTTAAGTGACAGTAATGTGGCAGTCTACAGGAAAAGTTCGTTCAGATAGATGTTGTAATACCTGCAATAAAAAAGGGCATAATGGAAAAGAACTGTGCTGGATTTCAGCTTCATTATTATTTAGTTATACAAAGTATTATAACTTTGGCATTAACGATCTCTTAATGCTAAATACAACAAATATGTTAAAAATATAAAAAAAGTTAATAGGATAATGCATGTACCGAAAAGAATACTTTTATTCGACATAAAGATTCTTTATGCAAAGCTGCGGCCTGAATGGTTTGTTTTAGCTTGAGCAACAGACACAAAACAGTTTGTGTGAGTGTAATAAGCCAAAATTGTAAAGCAATGTTTGATGCTTTTAATTTGGTTGAAATAAAAAAAGAATCGCGCCATAAATTTCGATGTTATACTGAGTGTGTCAACTACTGTCATTGCAGAAATCTAAAACCTGATTTTTACTTGGAAATCTGATAAATGCCCAAAACTACCAGATTTTGAAGAGTACATAACATATATGCACTTCAAAAAAGAAGTGCCTTCATATTCATGAATTTGTGCCAGAATTATGTGAAAGTCTAGAAAAACTGATCCTGCATCATTGCATTTCCAAGAAACAATCGCAATTCATAAGCGATCTAAAAAATGTTGAAAACTAAGTAAGTGTCTCTTAGAGATAGATTATTCAGAAAACTACGTTTACTGCTGCCCAAAAATTTCACGGTCACAACGATCAGTGTAGCATATTTGATGCTGTCATCAACTAAAGAGAAGGCGAAGAACTGAAACACTGCAGTTTTAAATTGCTTGCCGAATATATAACTCTCAATACAACCGCTGTGTGTCTATCACAAGTAAATTTCATTCCAGCAACACGAAAAAATTGTCCAAAATTAACCAAACTTATGTATGTGTCGGATGGAGTAAAGCCGCATTTTAAGGATCGATACCAAATGGTCAATTAGGTACACCACAAAAAAAATTGTCTACCCTGGCGGACTGACTGAAGGGAAAGGATACGCTGCAGCGTATCCTTATATTATCCGCATATTATCCCTTCCGTACCATGCACCAAAAATGAAAAAAACAGTAACATAATCCCTTAATATATTGCAATTCAAATTTTACGTTAATTTTTCAGTGAGAAGTTTACGGAATAATTGCAATTGTTTTTGTTCGCAGTAATAAAACATTATACAAATACAATACCTTATTAGGTAAATGTCCATCTTGCCATATTAATAGCAATCCACGGTAATCGGCCGTTTCTAAGAGCCAGCATCTCGGCGCCACGTAGAGCGCAGTCGCGGGCGTACCTCCTAAACTTTTCCGCGAGATGCGGGGGTGTACACGGGAAACTTTCCTTTAGAAAGGGGATGCTGAGCCTGAAATGACTTTGGAGGCTCGCTGGTGAGCAAGGGTGAAATAGTTACACTCTGGGCTCAGGACTAAGATTTAAAACCCTTAGTTCCTGATGTCAGTCGAAACCAGCTCTGGGTAAATCGCATGGACTCGTGGTTGTACCATACCGCTCTGATGTTATCATCCAGAATTCTAGCACTCTCTCTCGTAGGAAAGAAGAATTTAAGGGCAGCAACTGCATCCTCGCCGAAGAACTTAGAATCCTGTTAGAGCAGTCTAAAGTGTTAGTTTGTTGAGCTTGGCTTTAGCTTTCTTTAGCTACTCAAAGTATAAAAGAGGTGAGATCGAGAACGGGCTAGGAATTGTATTCCGACGACCACGTTAAGATCCACTTATTTTATCTACAGATTCTAAGTGTCTCGAGTTGATGAAAATCCTCGACACTTAAAATTATACTTGGCGCAGAGACTTAGATCTATTAAAACGAGTTGCTAGCGTGTACTCTACAATATTGCGAGAATATTAAAATTGTATTAGACCTTATAGTCTCAATTGAAATTGTCCCTTAGTAGGATTTAGAAGAACCTTTGATTTTATATCAAGCCGATAATTTTTTGTGTGTGTTCAGGATAAATAAATCCTTTTATAAATTGAAAATCGTGACGTTAGTAGTCCTTATTTCTTCTCTCGAGTTAACTCGCGTATTAAAAATATATTTGAAGTTCATAAGAACTTCAAAGCAGTTTCGAGAAAATAAAAAGTGAAAGTGGTACAATACAAGTGCTAGAAAAAGACTATTTTTAAGTGACAAATAAAAAAGAATTTAAAAATGGGGAGACCCAGAACGCGAAAATCGCTCAGTGAAAACGCGGAAGAGAATCCTCAAGATTCTCAAGGAGAAGAAGAACCTCCGGAAATGACTCTGCAAGAAATTGCCCAAATGATCATTGATTTGAAAAGGAAGTTTAATGAGAAACTTTAGACAGAAATATAAAAATTGAATGAAAAGGAGGAAGAAAGAAATACTGTGAATAGCGAAAAATTTAAGCAAATTCAACAACAAATGGAAAGAATACAATAGACAAGAGAAGGAAGTCAGGAGTAAGATATTCACTCAACACAAAGATCTCACATGACAAGAAGCTCAGAAGAAATAAATGATCCTAGAATATCACAACTCAAATACATTTTACCGGAATTTAAAAAAGAAAAAATTCAATTCTATATATGAACCAACTAGAACAATATTGGGAAGCAGTGAGACCTACGGAAAACGAAACTCACTACTTCATTGAACGATCGCTGTCAGGAACGGTAAGCAGAGGTAAGAACCCTCTATGATTATAAAATACGATTTCTAAAAAGATACTGAGGAGAGCCAGTTCAACACGAAATAAGAAGAAAACTAGAATTCACTAACCATACACCGAATAAAGAGACATCAAGAACATATTATGCTATCAACATTTAGGCTGAAGCAAAACAACTCAGTTTATACAATGTACTCTATACAGTATGACTATACCGTCCTGACAGTCCTAAAACGTGTGTGCCTTTAAATATTTTTAAAAACAATACAAAAATTTACTGTATTAAGTAGTCTCATAATTTGGTCAAAAAAAAATTCACGATATTCCAACACTTGACTCTTCGCCTAACCCAAGTTTTATGTTTACGAATGTTACGAATCTACGAATTAGCGGACTTTCCATTCGGCTGTCATCGTGTATTTCCGTATCACATTGTTTGATCTCTCAGGCAGGTTAGTCACGTGACTAGACTGTACTCGACTTACGACCTTACGTAAAATGCAAGTAGGTCATTCTTGCACATAACCCCTCATTTGTAGCTTATTTAACGCCATGTGTCAATTTAAAAATACACAGGAAGCACTACTGCCCATGCCAGAGATATCCGCATTCTGACATCACTGATTCGGCACTCTGGCAAAGCTCTTGGACAGGAAGTCTTCAAAAAAAGAAGGTATTAAAAAAATACAAATCAAACCGATTAGAAGTCATTTTGCAATCTTTTTGAATCCGTGTAACAACAAGTTCAATGTGTACCGACATTTAAAAAAAAACAACATGAAAAAAATGATAACAAAAATATGACCCGCTTGTCATTTTTTTTTATAATAAATTTTCTTAAGGGTTATTTCATTTAAATTTTGTTTATGAAGGTTTTTGAGGTTTTTGGATCACGAATATGAAGTCAGATCTGCAAAATTCTAGATGGCAGGCCCAAAATGACAAACAACTTTTTTTTATTAATTAACTGATCTGAGAAAAACTTTGTTTACGAAGGTTGTTTCATATGCCGATAACAAATCTGAAGCCCGATTTGCAAAATTTAAGATGGAGAAATCAACATGGCGGACAATATTTTTGAAAATCAACCGATAGTCGCTTGTAGTGAGTTGTTGCCTGTGGACATTTGTTGAAAGCTCGTTGCGTTTTACAGGGTTGAGACGCTGTTTGAGCTTTGGAAATGCTTGTTACTGGTGGTGCACTGTAAAATCTTTTTGCCAATTTCCTAGATGTTCTATCAAAGTCCTGCTTAGTGTAGTGGAAAAATATTATTTTTGGACATTAATTTCTAGGCCAGTTAAGAAGTTGAGTGAATTTAGACTAGATTCATTCCCTTCATCTGGTAAACTAGCTCGTGTTGCTAGACTCTTCACTGTAACCGCTACACTATCCGGATGCCCCTTACCATGAGGTATATGAGGTATATGCCCCTTACTATGAGTATGCCATTCTGCTTCAATACCCTGGCGGACCAAATGAACAGTAAGGATACGCAACAGGGTACTCTTATAGTATCCATATAGTGTCCCTTCCGTGTCATGCAAAAATAAAAATAAAAAACAGCAAGATGGGCATTTAACTTGTTGAATTTCGGATTCTACGTGAAATTTTCCAATAGAATGTCGTAGAGTAATTGCAATTGTTGATGTTTGCATATTTATACATTAAAAAAAATGTCACAACTTCTTCTGAAGGCAACTTTAATAGCATCCATAGTCGCTTAAGTAGTATGCTTCTACTGAAAGCAGATGCGCTTGCAGCGGCCTTCAGCGCATGTTAATAACAGGTTGAAAGATTCTTATGAACTCTAAATATATTTTTCATATGCGAATTAACTCGGGAGAAGAAATAAAGACTACTAACGTCACGTTTTCAATTTATAAAAGGATTTATTAATCCTGCACACACACACAAAATTGTCTTCTTGATATAAAATCAAATTTTCTTGTAAATCCTACTAAGGGACAATTTCAATTAAGACTCTAAGGTCTAATACAATTTTAATATTCTCACAATATTCTAAAGTGCGCGCTAGCAACTCGTTTTAAGATATCTAAGTCTCTGCGCCAAGTACAATTTTAAGTCTCGAGGATTTTCATCAACTTGAGACACTTAGAATCTGCAGATAAAATTAGTGGATCTTAACGTGGTCGTCGGAATACAATTCCTAGCTAAAGAAAGCTAAAGCCAAGCTCAACAAACTTTATGCAGTTGCTGTCCTTAAATTCTTCTTTTCAACGAGAGAGAGTGCTGGAATCCTGGACATTCACATCAGAGCTGTATGGAACCACCACCAGTCCATGCGATTTATCCAAAGCTAGTTTCCACTGAAATCAGGAACTAAGAGTTTTAAATCTTATTCCTGAGCCCAGTGAGAAACTGGTTCACTATCGCTCGCTAGAGAGCCCCCCAATGCCACTTCAGGCTCAGCATCCCCTTTTTAAAGGAAAGTTTCCCATGTGCACATCCGTATGTTGCGGAAAAGTGTAGGCGGTACGCCCGCGACTGCGTTCTACGTGGCGCCTAGATACTGGCTCTTAGAAACGGCCGAGTACCAGGGGTTGCTATTAATAAAGCGAGATAAACATTTACCTTACAAGGTATTGTATTTTTATAATATTTTAATACTGCAAAAAAAACAATTTCAATTATTCCGTAAACTTTTCACAGAAAAATTAACGTACAATTTGAATTACAATAAATTAAGGGATTATATTACTGTTTTTTCGTTTTTGTCGCATGGTACGGCTTCTCTTTCATAGTTGTTATTTAAGAGAGCGGCTTCTCCCAGCTTTCCTGATCCATATTAGGAGGTTGTGATTCTTCCTCATTGTTTATTGCTGGTTCTTCGTTGTCTATGTTCAAATTTCGAACTCGGTATTCCGTTGGTTGTTGGCTGCGCCAATTACCTCTCTCATTAGTCCTAATATATCAGCCCATCCCACTCTGTCGCTGAAAGTAGTTATTCATTGGGCCTTTTCTAGATATCTCTTTATTCGGTAAACATACACTGAATAAAAAGACATCAAGAACAGATTATGCTATCAACATTTAGGCTAAAGCAAAACAACTCAGTCCTCCAATGACCCTGAAAGAAATTATCCATAAATTATCTCGACATTTTAACGAAGAGATAAAATATGCGATAATTGGTGGAGGAATTCTAGAGGTGGAGCGGTTGATTGAGTTACTAGAAAGTTTTGACAAGATTGGACAGGTCGACACGTGGAAAAAGGAGTCAATAGACCAACGCCAGAAAATGGAGGACAAAGGGACAACTCAGACGAACTGAAGAACACCCTGGTACAGAAGGCAGCGAGCGAAGGGAGGAGACACCTGCGCTCCAACACCTACTCAGCAGATAACTTTAGGAAAAGGCCCAATGAATAACTAGTTTCAGCGACATATTGGAATGGGCGGATATAATAAGACTAATGAGGGAGATAATTGGCGCAGCACACAACCAACGGAATACCGAGTTCAAAATTTGAACATAGACAACGAAGAACCAGCAATAAATAGTGAGGAAGAATCACAACCTACTAACAAGGATCCAGAAAACTGGGAGAAGCAGCTCTCTCAAACAATAACTATGAAAGAGAAGCGGCTAATAAAATAGTTCACACAATCGATAGATTATGCAATCCCCGAGAACAACTTAAGGAAGAACGTAAAAATTATCAGAATCAACCAAGAAACATATGTTATAAAGTCAATATGATAATTTATTAAATCCCTACGAAAATCATGATCGATACAGGAGCTAAAATTAGCTGTTGTCAGAAGAATCCTAAAAACAAATAAGCTAATCAATCTTAAAGACTACGCTCTAAGACCAATAAAAAACACAGCAGTTCGCGGTCCCGTGGATGACAGAATCATTCATATAAAACATAAAATCAAAGTAAATATTACGTTTCCATGTGATAAAATACCAATAGAATTTCTCGTTATTCCTGGTTTGTCGAAAACATGCATTATGGGTATTGATTCTTCAGAAAAATTAAGAAGCATCATTGCCTTTAAAACACGAGACATAACCTTCGTGGGAGTCGACGGGACACCGTTGACTCACCGTTTCAAGCTAATATCTGAAGCAGACATCGACCAAACCAATAAGGAAGAGAGAGCGACAACAAAAGAAAAGTGAGAAAAGGAAAAATAAAAGAAATTTAAGAAAGAGAAGAGAGGTACGTAACGACCCAAAGGAGTCCAGCAGTACAGAACGCGACCAAAAACCCACAACGAGAAAACTGGTTAAATCCGGAAACATGAGGCCAGAGACCCTGGAGGGGGAAGAAAAAGGATTTAGGGGCTCCTTGCCGTGTCCACGCAATGACAAAATCGTGGAGAAGTCACCATGCGTTGACAATTAATACTGTGCTATTGAAAGAAAACCCCATGGAAATCGCTACGTAAACTAAGTTACTTGACGCTACCAGAACTGTGGCAACACAAACGCTGATAAATGACTCGAATCTGAGCCACATTATATCGGAGGCAAACTTCTGCAACGTTCTGTGAGGTAAAATGCCCACAAAGGAAGAACTGAAAGAAAAGAAAAGGATAAATACTGAAGACGCAGTGTTTATGGAGACGGCAATCCAAGCATTAAATGCCGACAATCAAATGGAAGAAAAGGAGGTGCAACAAGAAACTGAACCACTGGAGATCTACCAACTAAATAACTTGCAATTCACATACAGAGGATGCAAACCTGTAAAATTTACAAGCAGTCCTGCTATCCAGATAACTGAAACTAAAATAAGCGACAGCATCGGGAGAGTACTAGCAAGTGATCCACTTGGATTGATAAATATAGAAAACGAGAATCTTCCATCTATAAAGAGAGATGAATCCAATGAAGGAAACTGCCTGGAACGCTGGCGACGAAGATACGATTAGCATGCAAGTAGATATCTAACTTTCGATCCCAAATATAATAATCTGTAGGATTATTTTTATTTAAAATTTCCTTTCTTAAGTCAATATAAGATCGCAGAATAACTTCTTTCATAAATTCTATATACACGTTTGCTACCTCATAAACATTTTTATCCTTATTTCATAATAGCCGGTAAACTGATAATTATTATACGTCAAAAAACTGTATAAATACAGATAGATCTAACTAAGAAAAGTCTGTTATTAGGATTTGAGTCAAAATTTTACTTTCTGCTATTTTAAGATAAGAATTTCAAGATTTTTTTTATATATCTGATAAATAAAATTTCAACTCAAATGGGGAGGGGGGTTGGTAAGGTAAATGTCCACCTCGCTTTATTAATAGCAACCCCTGGTACACGAAGAGCGCAGTCGCGGGCGTACCACCTACCCTCTCCAGAGAGATGCGGGGGTGCACACGGAAAACTCTCCTTTAAAAAGGGGATGCTGAACCTGAAATGGCATTGGGGGGCTCGCTGCCGAGCGAGGGTGAACGAGTTTCACACTGGGCTCAGGACTAAGATTTAAAACTCTTAGTTCCTGATGTCAGTGGAAACTAGCTCTGGATAAATCGCATGGACTGTTGGTTGTTCCATACAGCTCTGATGTGAACGTCAAGAATTCCAGCACTCTCTGTCTTTGAAAAGTAGAGTTTAAGGGCAGCAACTGCATCCTCGCTGAAGGACTTAGAATCCTGTTAGAGCAGTCTATAGTGTTACTTTGTTGAGCTTGGCTCCAGCTTCCTTTAGCTACTCGAAGTTTAAAAGAGGTGAGATCGAGAACAGGCTAGGAATGGCATTTTTACGACTACATTAATATCCACTAATTTTATCTGTAGATTCTAAGTGTCTCAAGTTAATGAAAATCCTCGAAACTTAAAATTGTACTTGGCGCAGAGACTTAGTTCTCTTAAAACGAGTTGCTAGCGTGCACTTTAAAATATTGTGAGAATATTAAAATTGTATTAGATCTTAGAGTCTTAATTGAAATTGTCCCTTAGTAGCATTTAGAAGAAAATTTGATTTTATATCAAGAAGATAATTTTTTGTGTGTGTTCAGGAAAAATAAATACTTTTATAAATTGAAAACGTGACTTTAGTAGTTCATAACATGCGCTGAAGGCCGCTTCGGGCGCATCTGTTTTTAGTAGAAGCATACTACTCAAGCAACTATGGATGCTCTTGAAATTGCCTTCAGAAGAAGTTGTCACATTTTTTTAAATGTATAAATATGCAAAAATAAACAATTGCAAATACTCTTTGACATTCTAATGGAAATTTCACATAGAATCTGAAATTCAGCAAGTTAAATGCCCATCTTTCTGTTTTTTTTTAGTTTCCTTTTTGCATGACACGGAAGGGACACTATATGGATACTATAAGGGTACCCTGTTGCGTATCCTTACCATTTATTCGGTCCGCCAGGGTATTCAAGCAGCATGGCATACTCATGGTACATCTCATGGAAAGGGCCGTCCGGATGGTGTAGCAGTTACAGTGAAGAGTCTAGCAACACGAGCTAGTTTACCAGATGAAGGGAATGAATCTAGTCTAAATTCTACTCAACTTTTTAACTGGCCTAGAAATTAATGTCCAAAAATAATATTTTTTCACTACACTAAACAGGACTTTGATAGAACATCTAGGAAATTGGCAAAAAGATTTTACAGTGCACCACCAGTAACAAACATTTACAAAGTTCATTCTTTTAAGGCCTCTTCTAACAAAATTCTTACGATATTTGGATCCAAAGATAATTTATCAACCCTGTAAAACGCAGCGAGCTTTTAACAACTTTCCACAGGTAAGAACTCACTACAAGCGACTATCGGTTGATTTTAAAAAATAATGTCCGCCATGTTGAATTCTTCATCTTGAATTTTGCAAATCGGGCTTCAGATTTGTTATCGGCATATCAAAAAACCTTTGTAAACCAAGCTTTGCTCAGATCAGTTAATTAATAAAAAAAGGTGTTTGTTATTTTGGGTCTGCCATCTAGAATTTTGCATATCTGACATTCGTAAACCAAATTTGAATGAAATAACCCTTAAAAAATTTATTATAGGAAAAAATTGACAAGCGGGTCATATTTTTGTTGTCATTTTTTTCTTGTAGTTTTTTTTTATTCGAATGTCTGTACACATTAAACTTGTTGTTGCTATACGGATTCAAATGGATTGCAAATTGACTTCTAATCGGTTTGATTTGTATTTTTTTAAAGACTTCTTGTCCCAAAATTTTTGTCAGAGTGCCTAATCAGTGATGTCAGAACGCGGATATCTCTCGTATGGGCAGTAGTGATATCTGTGTATTTTTAAAATGACACATAACGTTAAATAACCTATAAATGAGTGGTTGGGTGCAAAAACGGCCTACTTGCATTGTACGTTAGGTCGTACGTCGAGTACAGTCTAGTCACGTGACTAACCTGCCTGAGAGATCAAACAGTAAGATACGGAAATACACGATGACAGCCGAATGGAAATTCGGCTAATTCTGTTGGTTGCGTGTGATCTCTGATTGCGTACGGCCCTTTGTACATTCACTCCTTTGGGGGACCGAGTACCTGAAGTAGTGGGCGGACAGTTAGTACTGCTCAATGCACGATCCGAGACACATCTTTGTACGAACGTAACCTTCCGTTTTTTTATCTTGTGTATTTCGTTAGTTAGTTTTCTTACTGCTTACCGTAAGACTAACTGTGTCACCTAAGTTACTTTTCTATGGTATCCATGGTTTCCTGCCGAAAATGGGTTCAATAAATTTTTTATTGTTTTTTAGTTGAGAATCGGGGCATTTTTTCTCATCCTTTCCTCCTAACTTCACTATCGCGTCAGTTTTCTAGTTTGAAATCTCAAACATTTGGTCCTTCGAGCCGGATCGCGATAGTGTGTGCAAAAAGTGAAAAAACGGATCGCGATAGTGTGTGCAGAAAGTGAAAAAATGGATTAATTATTTGAGAAACTTTACTTCGAACCTTGGCTTTGAGTCAGTACCATACCGGTTAATACCAGTTTGAGCAGCTGCAATAGACGAAAACACCAGGTGCAGACGAGACAATAGGATGACGTCAAGAAAAGGTAAGGTGGAAGGCAGAGTGACCGAGTGTGGGGTTGAAAAGAGAGGTCGGTAGTCACAAAGGACCGGACTCACACAGACGGAAGAGTGAAGTGGTGTTGACGGACGTCGCACCTCTTGTTTACTTCGCCACTACAGCTGTCCTTCTACTACTATCACGTGTTCGAGAACTGTCACTTCTGATTTCTATGGAAAGCCATAGACTGGAAACTTCGTATTAATTTTTTCAACATTAAACTCCTAGTATTTTTTCTTCAAAGATGGCAACGGTAGAGAGTAACATCGAAATGCAGGGGTTTTTTTTTGAAACGAGTTGCAATGTTCCTACAAATCTTCGAAAACTTGGTAAAGACAATATTACCAAGAATCAAATTATCTCTCGTTTAGCTTGTTTAGAAAAAACTTGGGACAAGTATTCGTCGAACAACGATCAGCTGAAGGTAGTACGTAAACAAAATAAGGAGCTGCCTTATTTTCTCAAGAATCACTACCCAAGCTGTGAGGAGAGATACTTGAGTGCTAAGTCCTACTTGATGGATTTTTTAGATAAGCTCGAAGCACTAGCTTCCAACGGCGTTGCCAACGGTTCAGAAATTACATTATCTCAAAGTAAGTGTGACTGGTGAACCCGCTCCATTGATTGCCAGCATTCCGCAGACCTTAGTAAAGCGGTATGACGACACTCGATTGTTAGTGAACAGCTATCTAACAAAGTTGTTTTCTCTCAAATCAATGAGCCGAGAAAGCTCAACGGAACTTCGCTCTTTGCTCAATGGCACCTGTGAGATCGTAGGTGCATTGACATCATTGAATGGCCTTACGGAAGCGTGGGACGACTTGCTTGTCTATACGACAGCTTAGCGGTTGGACGCATCTACCAGGAAGGCATGGAAGGATCAACTAGGATCTTTGAGAACCCATCCGAAATTCGATTCGCGCAACCAGTTTCCGACAGGCAATATCAGCACTTTGGAAGCTGTGGAGAACATAGCCTCTTCTTCAGCTAGCTCATCTTTTACCAAGGATAGAACAAATCAACAAAAGGGTAAGAGAGGTGGTCAAACGACCCACGCTCACAGTGCTACTCTCAGAGAGTTGTCGTGCTCTTTATGTTCAGGTAAGCATTCCATAATTTTTTGCCCACAATTCCGAAGTAAAGATGACAAGCAGAGAAAGGAGTTGGTACGAAAACACCTTTTGTGTTTTAACTGCCTGGGAAAACACATGCTCCGCAATTGTGTTTCGACAAAGCGGTGCCAGACCTGTAGCGGTATGCATCATGCGATGTTACATCCGACTTCCCAGGATAAACAAACATCATCTAGCTCGACAGAAACTACTACTTATCCCACTAATCTTTCCAAATCTTCCAAATTGAATCCACTTAGTTTGCCTTTTTCTAATTCTCTGATCAACTCTAAAGGTACTACCAATGCTCACCATATTCAACCATCAATGTGACTAGAGGGCTTCTGGACCAGGGAGCTCAAGCTTCCTTTATAACGGAACCACTTGTCCAGAGATTGAGATTGGCGAGACAACCAGCTATCATCTCAGTAAGGAGTATAGGTGATTTGAAAACAAGACCCACCAGAGGCTTAGCTCAATTAAAGGTCTATTCTAGAATCCATCCTCAGACAACTTTTTTGGTAAGAGCGATTATTTTATCCAAACTCACTTCATATACTTCACCTGACGGTATTCACACCGATGATTGGGGTCATCTTAGGGGTTTAGAATTGGCTGATTCTTTGATTGGAATGGGGGGGAAACATAGAAATGATTTCAGGGGCAGAAGTCTACTCTTATGCCATTGAGGAGGGAATCAAAAAGGGTGTTTGAGATACTCCAACAGCTCAGCGAACTTCGTTGGGTTGGATACTATCCACTTTTCAACGTAGTCACGATGGTCGATACATCGTTCGACTACCCTTAAAGGATCGCTCTATGAATCTAGGGGATTCAAGATCAGCAGCTTTTTGGGCTTCTGTCCAAATGAAAAGACGTTTCCAAAGGGACCCCGAGTTAGCTAAGAAATACTCAAATGTTATCAATGAGTACGCACAGTTGGGAGACATGGAACTAGTCTCCAATCCAGAGGTTCTTCAACACGATAAGGGTTACTTCTTACCACGCCATTGTGTGATAAAGGAAAATAGCTCGAGCACTAAATTGCGAGTTGTTTTCAACGCTTCTCAGCGCACCGACAAAGGGGTGTCCCTGAATAAGCTTTTGCATTCAGGGCCCCAGCTTCAAACTGAATTAGCGGATGTTATCCTTAGATGGAGGATGTATCCAGTCGTTTTTACCGCGTACATCAAGCAGATGTTTCGGCGGATATGGATCCATCCAGACGATCAAACATTCCAAAAAATTCTATGGCGAGAAAGTCTCGATCAGGAGGTTCGCACCTATTGTTTGAAAACCGTTACCTTCCGTTTTACATCTTCGCCGTATCTAGCGAAACGCACGTTACTTCAGTTAGCAGAGGATGAGGGTGATAACTATCCCCTTGCTTCTCAAATTGTACAGAAAGAGATTTACGTCGATGACGTACTCTCAGGGGCAGATGACGTTAGCTTAGCGAGGGAAAAGCGTAGACAGGTAGACTTGTTGTTGCAAGCAGCAGGTTTCACCCTAAAAAAATTGGCTGTCAAATGTAGGGGAAGTTCTAGAGGGAGTTCCCACTGATCATCGAGAGGACGCTACTTCTCTTCTACTCAATCAGGATCCATATTTTCGTGCTCTTGGCATTTTATGGCAGCCGCCGTCCGATTGCCTACGTTTTCGGATCGACCCATTGTCGGAGATGAGTCGGACCACGAAACGAACGGTATTTTCGGAGATAGCTCGCATATTCGATCCATTGGGATGGCTAGCACCAGTCATTGTCAAAGCCAAGATGTTCATGCAGAGCCTATGGGCTCTCAAGGTAGGTTGGGATGATAAACTTTCAGCGGAGTACGTCGCTAATTGGATAAAGTTCAGAAACGACTTGTCTGATCTTTCAACTCTAACCATACCACGTTGGTTGGGGTCTACTTCTTCCAGTTATTGTGAACTTCACGGATTTGGAGATGCCTCAGAAAAGGCAATAGGAGCCGTTGTATATCTTCGAGTCACATCACCTTCGAATCTAACTAGTGTTGCTCTTGTCATGGCTAAGACGAAAGTGGCTCGATTAAAGGAGACCTCAATTCCTAGGCTCGAATTGTGTGCCGCTGTTTTACTGGTAAAGTTGATGTCATATGTACGATCGGTATTGAATCTCTCTGACTCAACCCCGATACATATTTGGTCCGATTCGGAAAATACTATCGCGTCAGTTATCTAGTTTGAAATCTCAAACAATTTCAATCTAGCGTTTTCAAAGTGAAATTATTTTTAGCTTTTCTATTCCTTCTTTCACATTCTTCTACTTTTTAATTTTTTTACTACGCTTTCATTAAATTTTGTTAAGTCGATTGAGGAGAATAGGGTTTGCACTTTTTCTTTCCGTTGGCGGATTTTTAGACGAAGGAAAAATCGCGTATTCATGGGAATACATATTCTTAATTATTCTGAATGCAACGCTTGTTACCGGGTTATAATGATGTGATTTCTACGAAAGATTTCACCTTTTTTATGAATTTCTCTATATATTTTAATGGGGTTTTTAAATCGGAAGTCGATATAAAGTTTAAAGAACTCTTGTAGAGTCATTCTAGATTTGTTTGACATTAAATCGTAAAAGTTATAATAAATGTTTAAAATTTATTCAAGGTTCGCTATTATCCACGACTATAGAAATAATTGAGGAAAGATTAATGCACTTTTTTCCGTGTAGTCTATGACTAACCGACAATCTGGCAAAAGTATCGTGCATCCTGGAGACTCGGAGCGACCCCGGGATGATCGTCTTCTGCATTTTCCCCATTTAAAAATGACACCGGTTCTCATTAGAACAGCGGTATATCATACCTATGGCCACGACTCACGACCGTAAGCAAAGATATTATACACCTAGTTACGGCAAGTGGCGCGGAGTGAGGAAAGAATTATTAGTTAGGGTGGTATAATATAGACGGCGCCGTCGGCGATAATCCCACCCTACCCCGCTGTGCCTCTCTACCCGTTGCAGTACCCATCCCCTCTTAACAGTTTGCCGTGAGTAAAATGGGC
>JAAAKG020085398.1:0-40271 GCA_010014905.2 Druon quercuslanigerum | reverse complement strand
TTCTGAATCCAGGCTTTCAGGAGTGAGTACTCGAGATAGATAAGATTTGATGCATTCTGCTCACTCCTGATACTGAATTTAAGTCCGGGTGTTTTAGCAGTCTCTTCCTCAGCTTTGTACAGAAACGCTCCTTTGCCCTCTTCTGCATGCTTCCGGACCATTTGGAGAAGAGAATCTCTTCCATTTGCGACTCTGTGTGCTGTACCCAAAATAATCCTGTTGAACCACTCCAAATGAATAGAGTACTACGGGTACGGCAAGCATGTACGTTGCAGATACTTTGTTCCTCGCCGATATCTGCTTCGGAGAGTATCCTCTATAGAAGTCACATCCTGAATGCGGCTCTGTGGCACGCCCTGGTACGTATAAGTCTCTCCAGTGCAAAGGTGTCGTATAGCGCTTCTATCGACGATCTCAGGGTCTTCAGAGATGCCATTCAGTTTTTCTCGCTTCAAATAAACCATGGCGCACTTGGCTTACCCAAACTCCAGTCCTATTTCCTTAGTGTATCGTTCGACAGTCCCTAGAGCTATATGCAGTTGCTATTTATTTGTAGCATAAATCTTAAGATCGTCCATTTAAAATGCATGGGTGACCTTGTGCTTTCGATTTTCAGGTTTTCCGCAAAAGCATCCCTGGGAATTGCGAAGTACTAAATATAGTGGCTATAATGTGAAGCAAAAGAGGAGTGGGCTCTTGGAGTCGCCCTGAATGATACTTCTTTGGAAAGTGATATTGTTAGTTGTCCCACTATTTTTTCCAGATGAGATAGTAAATTTGGTTTTCCAAAGTGGCATCAATCTCTCTATGATCTCTATGATCTCTATGATCTCTATGGCATCAAATCTCTCACGATTTCCATATGGACCTTACAGCTTTCGAAAAGACAGATGATATGTTTATGAGAGGTCGAATCGAAATTTTTCCGATAATCATTCAGGCCATCGATAGGTTACGCTGTTAGGATGTTCATACATTTCTTGCCACACAGGTCCGATTGCTTGAATAATCCTATCATTTAGGATAGCTGTGAATATCTTATACAAGCGTTCAGACAAGTGATTGGTCTGTAATTATTTGGGTTAGCTAAGTTGCCCATTTTCGGCAGGAGTACTGTGCTCCCTTCCACCAACTACTCCGGAATTGACTCTTCCGACTTCAAATATGAGGTGAAAGTACGGGCCAGATGGTGGTGGGTTGAAGGAAGCTACTTCCACCAGATGGTCTTGATACCATCTGGTTTTTTTTTTCACCTCCTCGGTAGTGATGGTGGTTGTGCACTATGTCCGAACCTGAATCTTTCCAGTTACTTGCCCTTTTCAATACCAATCAAACATCTTAAGTTGTAATTTTAGTCAGATGCTCTCTTCAGTTTGAACCAGGCAGTGTCCAAATTGTATCTGTTCATTCTTTCCCAAACACCCGACGTTCGTCATGTCTTCCTATTGAGGGACTTTGGTGTCTTGCTGGTTATTTTGCTTTACACTCAGTTCACGATAGAGCCTTCTTTCATCTGTCTGAAAGTTTTGATTTTGTTCGATCCTATTCATCGTGACATATGAAAACTGTATTTATAAAAATTGTTTAAATAATATTCAAACAGCATATAGTTTTAAAGAATCTAAATGGAGCATACATTTATGTCATATTCTATATAAAAACTGTGAATATGAAACAACTAATCATTGCGAATCACAAACAATGACTCAAGCATGTGTTTAGAATTATTATAATCAGAAATTTAAGAAACTCACATACGTCTCTATTTTATAATACAAAATGACTTGATATAACCATAAATAAAAGAGGCAAACAGATTTTATAATTAATGGAAAATAATGGTTGTATTTTTGTAAATGGTCGATCATGAAGTGGCCATCCGACTGAGAATACTTTTCTCAGATATAAAGCTGTGAATTTCTTTGATCCATTGTAGCTTTTTTATGCGGATGATTTGGCACAATTTGCGTATTCAATAATAGACTTAAAAAAGAAACTGGATGCATTAGCTAATTATTGACAGATGAATGATCTAAGAATTAACATAAAAGAACTAATATAGTAGTATTTAAATAGGCGGTAGAATCCCGGAGATTGAACCTAAATTTACGCTATTTGATGTAAAAAAATTTAAATTGTAAACCTGGGTACTCCTATTCCCGATTCAACACTAGGTTTTAAAGTAACCCAGTATTCAATTTATAAAGTAAAATTAGCATCAGGGTCAGTCTTATCAATCCTTGCAAGTTCAAGGGCGGTCTCTTGAAAAACAAAATTTCAACTTTTTGATAGTATCGTTAAATCAAACTTATATTTTATGCTGTTCAAATTTGGGGCTTCAGGTATCTGGAAAATATTGAAGTCGTTCAAGCTACAGAGTACTTTCCGTGATCTTGAGATCTTGAAATGGATTATAAAACTTCTTCAGATGGAAAGCAATCGTCACCCAAAAATATTTTTTTTTAAACAAATCGAACTGATTGCGAATGTAACAACAACTATAGGTAATGGCAGCATTATGAACAGCCTAGATCCGGCATAGTGGATAAGAAAGGTTTTCTCGTATATTGCCAATTGTTGTAAATTACGTTCCTTCTGCATAAACGAATGAAGGAACGGAGTGCTCTGCATGTACATAGTGCAAGTGCACTGTAAGTTTATAATTATGTATAATTGTGTAATGGCTAACCCTTCTTGCTCTAATATATCTGTATATTTTAATAAGCAATAAAATTACAGATACTTTCTACCAGAGGCAGTAGCAGATATGTAACAAACGAGAAGTAGATTGAAATAGACTTACCACATGAACAGCAATGTAATGCAGGTTTTTTTGGCTCGGAAAAGTGGACAAAGTGTAAGGAGAGCACATAATCGTCTCTTTTCATTCAAGTACCCGCGTCTAGCCACAAAATTGATGGAACAGAATCCAAAAGACCAGAAGCTTTAAAATTTCTTTCAAGAAATTGCTTGTCTGCTGAAATAACCCTCTGGCAAGAGTGAATAACGATGGCCTAACTGAAGCTGATAGGCATAGGTGCTAGGAAGAATGAAGATCAAATACAGAATCCACTGGAAAAACATCTGGAAATTAACGTTCTTGTTGATGTAAAGAGTGAAATCCATGAATAACTGCAGTACCTTGAGATAAATTTTTGTCTACTTTACTAGATTTCGGCTATCTAAAATTAGCACGAAGACATTCTATACAAGGGTTTGCCGATGCATTTGAACGCAAAATTAATTGCGTTAAGGTGAAAATTGTTGTTCATTGTGCAGCTGTGGCAGTCGTTAGAGCGTTGGTTGATGTTTGATAGTAGAATGTTGGTGGCGGTAGTGAGAACGTATTGCCCGTCAGGAGTGGGAGTTCTTAGAGAGATCGTGAAAAAGATATGAGTACAGTGTGAGGATGGAACCCAGAAGGTGAGAAACGGTGTGTGTGGTTATTTAGGGAGTGAACAAATTAATTTTTTCGAAGGTGAGGTAGTGTTTGTTGAAATAGGAAATGTGAGGTTAGGTTGGCTAGGATTCAGGCGAAGTTGTGAACAGAAGTTTTGGGCTTTCGAGCATGTTAAGGGTGGTTCTTATATGATTAGTTGAAGTTATGGGAATTGGCCAGGCGGGTAGGAAGGGTATATAGGGGAAAAATGGCCTGGACGAGGGGTTTGTGCAAAAGATGGTATTTAGAAAGAAGAAGAAAGGAATGGTGAAGCCGTGGCAGGATAGGGAATATAAAAAGATGCAAAGAAAGGTCTGGAAGAGGAGTTTAGAAGTGTTAAGAAAGTAGGGGGTATGTGGAAGATAACAACTAGGTTTAGGAAACGTAAGGAGGGGATAAGTTAGAATATAGGGAGTGAGGAGTAGAGGCAATTTTTTAAGGAATCATTTTGGGTTTAAGATTCATGGAAGAGAGATGAGGGAAGTAAAAGAAAGAGGGAGGTAGATGGAGAGGAGCTGAATGATGAGGAGATCCAGAAGCAGATAAGGAAGTTGAAACGATCTAATACAGTAGGGCTGAATTGGGTAGATAACGACGCACGCATTCGGTAAGATAGAGGCTGAAGAAAGTAGTGAAAAAAGTATGGACGGGGAGGGATTTCCAAAGGATTATTAGCAATTATTATAAAGGGATTGCGCTTATGAATCGATAACATGTTCCTCTTGCAGCACGTGGTGGATAGAGAAGTAGAGAAGTAGGGTTCGAAAGTGTACGAGTTTTTCATGGACCTCAAAGGCGCGTTCCCTTCGTTGTGTAGGGTGGGAGGGTGTAAAGCGATTGAGGAGAGGGTAGTGGAGAGAGTCCTGCTCGAGAGGGCAAGGGAGGTATAAGAAGAAACGAAAGATAGGGTGAGAGGAGGGGAGGGAATTTCAGAGGGTTTCTGGATGGATGGGGGATGAGGCAAGGGTTTCGTTTAGCCCAATGCTTTTTGCGATTTTATTTGCGGATATGGAATGTAAGCTGGCGGTCGGAGTGGTGAGAGGAGTTAGGACAAGAGGGGTTAGGATATGGTCACTCGCGTATACAGATGACATAATTCAGCTAACAAAGACCGACGAAACCTTAAAGGGGACGATGAAAAGGTTGAGAAGATACCCTGATAGGAATAGGTCGGAGTTAAATGTGGAAAAGTGTCAGGTTGTGGTATTTAGGAAAGGAGGTGGAAGGGATAAGGGAGGTGAGTGGAAGTGGAAGGGAAATGCTGTGCTGGAGGTGAAATAGTTTGTATACCTGGGATTCCTGTTTCGGAGGAGTCAGGAAGGGGATGGCCATATAGAACACTAGGATTAGCAAAGAATACGCCTAACTACATGCGCAGCAGGGAGAGAGGAAGAACGAGTTTCGGGATTAAAACGGGGAGTCGAGCGTGTGATTATGAGCAGCAATTTTTCGAAGAGGGAATGGACTGCAGATGGATGAAGTAAGAAGGATGCACGAGGCAGAAAGGAAGGTATAGCAGATGTTTGGGAAAAAACGACATGGAGAGAGAGAAGGCAGCCGGGGAGGAGAGAATACGCGAGTCAAGATTTAACAGAAACTAAGTGTGGATTATGCCAAGGGAGAGATTGCAGTACTTTTTTTGGAGAAATGCGATAAAGGAAGGCAGGAGCTTATAGCGATGTTGAGGTGTGGGTGCATGGAGGATTCTAATAGGTTTTGGCTCTTTAAAGAGAAGAGGATGTGTAACTTCTGTAAGAAGGGGGATGCAAGAGTGGAACATTAGTTAAAGGAGTGTGAGAAGGTAGAAGAAGTGCGATAAGTATGCAGGTAGCCGCGGATGCAGTGTTTGGCAATGCGAGGCAAAGCGGTTAGTAGGTCTTAGAGATGTGGTGTAGATCGATGTCAGTTTTTAAGAGTTATTTGTAAGAAAATTTTGCATATAAACAGACGTGTAGGCAAGTCAATTTTTTAATGACTGCAGGTCAAAAAACGTTTATTTAAGGAAATAAATAAAAGTATAGACTTACTAGATGGTTGCGCCGTCACATCGGCCCCTGCCACCGACCACCTTGCTTTAACGACGTACCGCCACTGATTCGAACACGGCACGCTAGTGTATCAGCGTACCGACCTGGCCAAAGGCACTAAGTTGATAATGTCTAAGTGGAACCGAATTGACTTGAGTTCAAAATCAATGCTATTAAATAGCATTGTGCCAACACCAATTTTGTTAAAATGCTAGTTAAAACTTCACAGCCGGTCTATACACAGATGCTCTTGAGCAAATTTTTGTAAAGTTTATTCCGTTTTTAAGCGATTTGATTTGATTTATTTAATCGAAAGTTTAAGAAACTCACCAAACAAATTAAGGAGGTGATTCCAAAATTTCACATGTTCTGCTACTCACTCGAAAGTACTTATCTATAAATACGAAACAATCACTCTGAAAAAATGCATGTTTATTTATTCTGAAGCGGTGGAGCAAAATTGGCGCTCCCGGTTGATAAATTTGTGCTATACCATGCTACATTCTTGGAACAAATTTTTTTACTTTTGAGTTTACGCTTTTAAGTTTCAGTTTTAATCATTTATTTTATCCTCCTTGTAATATCTTATCACGCGTCTTATATCTTTACAAAAAAAAGTTGAAAAATGGCGGACAGTCAAATCGGAAAAGAGCAATACAAATTGGTAACTGAAACTAGTTCAAAAGAAGCTCCGCTCGTAACAGTGCGTTTAGGAAATACCTATTAGTGGTTGTGTTGTGGCTGGTTTTCACAGGCCTCCCGTTTCGACTTCGCGTACGCGTATTATGCCTACATTTGTAGCTAAATAACAAGAAAAGTAATTAACTTAAAAATTTATAATTATTGTAAATTAAAGAGTAACTTACAAACTATCGATTGTTCCCTTTCTTCGCGGACGGTCACATATATATGAGGTACATACTCATTAGGGCGCAGTTAAAATGATCAAATGAGACAAATCGTTTGAGCTTAACAAAAAATATTTGTCCTTTTTAGTTCTTTTTTGTTCTCTTTTTTGATTTTAAAATGATGTACACTTGTTGCTAGTGAACAATAATAACAAATCATAATTAACCAAATTTTTTTTTGCTCAATTTAGAATTGTTCGAAAATGGCCAAAAAACATATGTTGTGGATTGAGTCCTACGTACAAATTTTTGAAAAAGTTCAATATGTCGAATCTGAAACTTGTTCAGCTCAATTTTACGTTTTATTTTAGCGCTTTTCACAACTTGCTTACACCAAGCTTTCCGACGCAAAAAATGATGGTGCTATTACTGCAAAACGATTTTTTTGTAGGAATAAGCTGCTGGAATCATTTTCTCTTGATCCCCCCCCCCCCCCCTTATGCGGGAAGGGTTGTTCATGCAGTATAGGGAATTTATCAATGTTATCCCGTTTTTTAGCGAATAGCTGGTAAAAAGATCAGGAAAGAATTTTTTAGATTTATTGGGGGATATTTTTCATTACATATATGGGCATAAAGAATCTGCCCCCCCCCCCTCCTGAATGAATCTAAAAAATTCTTTCCTGAACTCTTTACTAACTATTCGCTGAAAAAACGGGATACCATTGACAAGTTCCCCCCAATGCATTAACAACCCTCCCCCATAGGGCGGAGTATGTGATAGGGCATGCTATAGGGCGGGGTAAAGTAACTCCGTCAGGGTATTCCTAAAAAAATATCGTTTTGCCGTAATGGCACCATCATTGTCTGCACCATCATCATTTTTCAAAAATTTGTGCATAGGTCCCAATAAAAAACATGTTTTTTTGGCTAAAACTTTACTGCAAAAAAAATTGCCATAGTTTTCGAAGCAATAGGGAAATTTTTCGGAATATTCCAAAATTTGAATTTTCAAATAAAAAAAGAGAACAGATGATATTAGCGGATTTCACCATTTATTTTTTCTACATTTTTCGGATGCGACCTACAAATATTTTTCGCTCAGCTCAAACGATTCAACGAATTTGATGATTTTCACTACGCCCTAATGTCAGTCTGTCCAAAAGTTAAAAATGGTTTATATCCGACACGAATATCGCTGGGTTCTACGAAGAATAGGCTTTCTTTTTGTTACCGTTAAGAATTAGTCTAACTTCATTTAGCTATGTTTTCAGGAGGAATAAATAACCCATTATTTCTCGAAATATTTCCTACGAATTCGAAACTCGAGTATTTTGTATTACATTTTGTAATGTGATTTAGGCTCATGTAACTTTCAGAATAAGAAATTTTAAAAGAATTTATTCCTTTTAACACTTTTATGTGTGTACTAAATTTCATACAAAATAAAGTTAGTCTAATTCCTAACGGTAACGAAAAGATAGCCTTTTCTTCGTAGAACCCATTGATATAATTTTGGAAAATGCTTATTTAATTTCAAAATTTTTTATGAATTCCGATGATTGCAGTTTATGTTGTAAATTCTAATAGGTATGAAAGAGACTTAATGTACTTATTATCATGTTATATTTCTTAAATTCCAAATAAAAGTGGAATTTACACATACGTTTTGGCATTTTACAGCTCAGGATATTCTTGATTCAAGGTTCCCCGCCGTTCCACGTCGGACGGAAGTTTTTAAGGTGTTATTTTACTCGTTCATTAGTCCACCTATAATTCTGCCGGTTATTGATCATACTTTTTTTCTGATAATGGTGTGTCCTTATATTAGAACGCATAATATTTAAAGTCTCTTTTCTATTTATTTTATTCCCTTAATGACTAGTGTACTTGACATTGTCCGTACAGTGGCCATAAAACAGGTACTGTAAGGACCTGTGATAAAAACTGCTCATAATTATAATAACATGTGGCTTTGATATCACACAATAGTTCTAAGAACCAGACCTTAACTTTCGCTCGCTTGTGAAAGCTTGAAATTAAAGACTAGTACATAATCAACTTCTTTGATTTCAGAGTCAGAGCTTCAAGTAGGTGAAATTAGCCGGACAGCGTCAAGGGAAAGTTACCCTTTACAAGAAATATATAATATTACTACTTCGGAGACAAGTATTAGTGAAGTATCCTCAACTGGAGAAACCTCTCCGCCGGAAGGATTTGAGATGATAGAGTCATCAGGAACGGCATAAATTAAAGAATTAGCTCATACCTTTCACGAAAAATGATAACAGTTTCTTTTTTGCTTCTTGCTGCTACCATTTAAATAATCTCTGAACACGCTCTTTTCGTAGCGATACTTAGTATTGTTGGATGTCCGAAAGAACGAAAACGTTTAAGTTCTTAATCGCTGGAATAGCCATTAATTAAGATAGAGTCTTGATCAAATTGACAATTCATAATAGACGGTGGCTTAATCATAGTCGAGTAAAGAACTTCAGACTTATAGAAAATTGTACGTTTGTGATTTTACATGTAAAAGGGTGTTAATATGAGGTGGGTAAAGCTGGAAGTACCACTTTGCCCAAAGAACATCAGACCTATGCCATAATTAAGGGGTCATTTAAGGCTCATTTGATACCCAAAAGCCAAATTTTGGGCTCTGCATCTGTTCACAAAAATGAATGGTACTGCCAGCTTTTCGTAAAGATAGCAGTGCCATGGTTGAAGTATTAGTTATATCAAATTTTTTCTTTCACAGGAAATGAGGCGACATTTTTCAAAAACAAACCCTATCATTAAAAAACTACCCTCGAAAAATTAATATGCACTAATCTTGAAATTAAGTACATCAGAATTAAAGTCTCGTTTTAGGCTCTCCAACGGCCCCAAAATCAATATTCCAAAACCATCCCTTGACAGTAAAAGATGACCCGTTAATTAAAAGTACTGATGAAAGTACACTAGATATTCACTAATAATAAAACTGAGTACATCAGAATTAAAGGCTCATTTCAAGCTCTTGCATGACCTCCGGCGCAATGTTTCAAAAACAACCCCTACCATAAAAAATACCATAAAAAATTAATGTATGCACTGATATTAAAAGTGAGTACATCAGAATTGAAGGCCTATTGTAGGCTCTCCATCCCTTAAAATAAAAAAATACCCCTTACCCAAAAGTGATGATAAAGTGCTCTAAATGTACTAAATATCTGCACTAATTTATAAAACTGAGTACATCAGGATTGAAGGCACATTTTCGCCTCCCCCTCTCTTCCAAAGTCATATTTCGAAATTCATACTTTAACATTAAAGTCGTGAACCTGGCCAAAAAGTAATGGTAAAGTGCACTGAATATACACTAATAATAAAACTTAGTACATCAGAATTGCACATATTAGGCTCTTGCATGACCCCCGCCGCAATTTTTCAAAAACAACCCCTATCATAAAAGACTACCATAGAAAGTAAACATGCACTAATCTTAAAAGTGAGTACATCAGAATTAAAGGCTCATTGTAGGCTCTTTAACGCCCTCGAAATCAATTTTCCAAAACCATTTCTTAAAAAAAATCTACCCCTTACCCAAAAGAGCTGATAATGTGCAAGAAAAAGTATTTGATCAGTTTTTAGATATTTTCTAATCGTCAGAAATCATCAAACCCCTTTCTGAAAACCACCGCTGACACTCTAAAACTACCCTGTAGAGAATTGCGACATTGACCTGCGAATCAAGTACATCAGCAGTGTTTGATTTTCTTGGACGGTGTCCATATTGGTTGCATCAAATTTTTTCTTTCACAGGCTCATTTAAGGTTTTTGCATTTTATGTTAAGGGATGATTTTGGAAAAATGATTTTGAGGCGTTGGAGAGCCTAAAATGAGTCTTCAATTCTAATGTACTCAATTTGAAGATTAGTGCATATTTATTCTTCTAGGGTAATATTTTATGATAGGGATTGTTTTAGAAAAATTGCGCCATGGGTTATGCAAGAGCCTTCAATGAGCCCTCAAATCCTGTGGAAGAAAAATTTGATATAAAAAATATTTCTACCATGGAACTGCTAGCTTTACGTAAACCTGGCAGTACCATGCATTTTTTTGAAAAATTGCAGAGCCCAAAATTTGGCTTTTGGGTATTAAATGAACCTTAAATGTGCCCTCAATTATGGCATTGGTATGACGTTCTTTGGGCAATATGATACTTTCAGCTTTACCCACCTCTTAATATGGATTCTTTAATTACGCTATTTAAAACTATGAAAACTTAATATGCAACTGTATACTAGACGAAGGCTTAGGAAAATACTAATAACATAATTTGACTGAAGTCTTCGATCAAAAAAAGTGAGCTTCCTTTAAGATGTTTCTTTTTTTCTATTCCTTTTGATTGTCAAATATTGATATCGTTTAATTATGTCTCAAACTTACTTTAAATAAATAAATAACTAACTGGAAATTCAATATACATTTTTATTTATCAGAAGATCGTAATCATTATATTGATAATGTTTTAATTTTTAATAAATAAATTATTTATAGACGTTTAGCGAAATCTTTAGCATATGAAAACAAAAGATTTAAACAAATGGATTAATCTCATGAAAATATTCTTTCTGAAGTGTTCGGACCTCAGTGGTAACATTTTTGACTGTGAAATTAGCAAACTCAAATTGGTGGACAAAAATAAAAATATTCAGAATACAGTCAAAAAGTCAGATAAATAAGTTATAACAATTAAGTGGAAAATGTACCAATTAGTCGCGAATATTGCGAATATATCATGAATTCTTGAAGCTGCCCGATGCTCCGTAATTCCTTATTTTTTCTTTCATGTCGACCCTTTCTCCGAAGTAAACATTATAATGATTTTCGCAGTTGTGTGGGACGCAAAGCGGGGAATAACGCTCAAAGTCGCTTTTTTGGGAACTTTTTTTCGCTTTTTTGCTTGAGTTGTACAGCGCCAGATACCTCCTTGATTTCATTCCAACAAAATTTTACGTCATTGATGAACTTTAAGAGTTACGCGGGTGACGCAAAAGTCCCAATGACATTCAGTCAAATATGACGCGAAATACCATACACTGCCGTCCGATGCGTACCTTGATTTATGAAGACTCCTTTTGCTTGTCTACCCTATAAGAAATCTAGATTATCTGTAGATACTTTCTAGACTCAGCTTATTCAGAGAACATTTAGGACAATCTTATTGCGGTCGCCTGGTATGGGGGAATACAAAATTATGACTTGGAATGATTATAGCTTGGAATCCATAATACACACACACACCTGATTCTACCGAAGTCAGGGTACAGTTTCAGCCATAACCACGTTTCACGACTGTGGGATAGGTGATTACAGTCTGTGACGGAATCATTATGACGATCCGACAAAAGAATCGTGCACCTTGAGGACACTGTGCGACCCAAGGGAAACTGCGTTCTGCATTTTCCCTGCAAGTGTTTTAGCACATTGTTCACACGCAGGAATGCTTTTCAGGCTATTAACCAGTGAAAGCTTGGCACCTCCAAGAGCGCCGATGATAAGGACGATTAGTTTAACATAATGTCCAGGGTACAGTCGTCTTAACCCCCTTATAAGCTCTCTATACCTCTCGTTCTTTTCATGCTCCTTGGCTATGATGCTTTTGTCAGCTGAAGCCGAAAATTCGATAACGAACATGGTTCGCTTCTCGGAGTCAAGGAGAACTATATCAGGTGTCGATTGTGCAACAGAAAAGATTGTCGAGAATATAAAGTTCTAGTATATGCGGTACTTCTCATTCTCGACAATTGACTCTATTTCTCTGGGAGCGTTTAGCGAAGCGATATTAAGGTTAATGCCATAAGAGTGACAGCGATAATAAGGCACTCTTAGTACCGCATTGTATCTTTGGATGTAGGTCGTTGCCGCATAAGTTGGACAACTAGATAGCATGTGTCCTAGGTGCTCGGGGTGAGCATGGTACGCCCTGCAGCTATTATCGGGAATTCCTTGGCTCAAAATTCGGCAAAGGTATTTATGTGATTTAAGGAAAGCAAAAGTTAGCTCACACGTCATGAACTGATCCTCCACGTTTCTGTGGAAGAGTGGGTACTCGAGATAGATAAGATTTGATGCATTCTGCTCACTCCTGATACTGAAGTTAACTCCGAGTGTTTCAGCAGCCTCCTACGCTGCATTGTTCAGAAAAGCTCCTTTGCCCTCTTCTTCATGCTTCTTAACCACTTTAAGAAGAGACTCTCTTCCATTTACGACTCTATGTACTGTACTCGAAATATTCCTGTTCTGAAGACATTCAATATTCTGCGACCATCTTGACGGCATGAGATGTAGTCTTTGTTCCTCGCCGTTAGTTCGGCAGACCAAATCTGTAGGCTGATCCGTTTATACATGCTTCGGAGAGTATCCTCTATAGAAGTCACATCCTGAATGCGGCTCTGTGGCACGCCCTGGTACGTATAAGTCTCTCCAGTGCAAAGGTGTCGTATAGCGCTTCTATCGACGATCTCAGGGTCTTCAGAGATGCCATTCAGTTTTTCTCGCTTCAAATAAACCATGGCGCACTTGGCTTACCCAAATTCCAGTCCTATTTCCTTAGTGTATGGCGAAGTACTAGATATAGTGGCAATAATGTGAGGCAAAAGAGGAGTGAGCTCTTGGAGTCGCCCTGAAAGACACCTCTTTAGAAAGTGACCTTGTTAGTTGTTAGTTTATGGGAGGTCGAATCCAAAGCTTTCCGGTAATCAATTCAGGCCATCGATAGGTCAAGCTGGTAGGATACTGCATATTTGCAAACACATCTGTCGATAAGCAGGTTCTCCCGATTGCACATACATTTCTTGCCTGCAATTCTTTGGGTCGGCTAAGTTGCCCATTTTCGGCAGGAGTACGGTGGGCCCTTCCACCAACCACTCCGGTATTGGCTCTTTCGACTTCAAATATGACGTGAAAATACGGGCCAGATGGTGGTGGGTTGAAGAAACCTTCTTCCACCAGATGGTCTTGATACTATGTGGTCCTGGAACGGAATAGTTTTTCATAATCTCTCAATACTTTTTTCACCTCCTCGGTAGTGATGGTTGGTCATTCTTCCTCAGGTGTTGTTATGAGGGCATTACACAGCTCCTTGAAGCTATTTATGTTGTTTGAGTCTTCGTCAAGTATATGTTGCACTTCGTAGACTTCTCTCTAACAGACTTCGACCTCCTCTGGTTTGGGCGGGTCGTCGACAGCAACTGGAGGGTCTTGGAAGAGTCGAGATAGGTCAGAGAGAAACTGTTGGTTTTCTCTGACCCACCTCTCTCTCCGCAGGTTTGACTTGTAAAGTGTGTGATAACGGATCCGGAGTTCGGGCACAAACTTTCGAATCTTGGCGGTAAAATTGCTGACAGATGTTATGTAGTCAATCACACACTGAATGCGGGACGCGTACTATCTTGCCCAGCCTATCTTTATGGCGAGTTGATGCATTCGTCTTTAGGTCTTATGGTCAACCGTTTGTTTTGTTTGACGGTTCGCATCAGCCGAAGCTCTCGCTGCATTATACACACAATAATTGATATTCCAGAGGTGGCATTCTTCGGAACATTGTCCACGAAGCTCTTTATCCATTTCAGCCAGATCTTTAGGCTTGGGAGAAACCTGGGTGTTGATGTTTCTCCGTGTCATAAAGCATCGGTCGTCCTCTATCGAATGCCTGCCCACGGTTGGTCTTGTCACCTCTCCTTCTCTGCTGCCAGTTTGTTCTGGCTCTGGAAGAGTAGGCGTTCCCCTTACATAACCCCTTTTTTGGAGTACTTCGGCATGGTTTCGCAGACGTTGACGCGAAAAGTGCGATAGCTCTGGGTGTTTCTCGCACCAGAGAGCATGAAGTCGTGCTATGTAATTCTCTTGTTTAGGGGTTATACTCGCACCGTAGCATTCTAGCAAGTCGTGCTTTTGTCGCTCCGTCAACCTAAAAGCCCCAAGATTCCGCCGGTACATTGCATTGACTCCATCTTTACTGGCTCCCCTAGCTCTAGAGTAGTCAGCATTGTTGGCCGACCAATTGTCGGTAGCCCTGCGCATTCTATTGTTTTGAACCGCACTTACTACAACTGTGTTTGGTATTATCATTGTTGTTACCACGAGAAGCTAGGGAAAGGGTTCGTTTATCCTTGTAGAGCCCCGCATACAAGGATAAGGTTGCTTACTCTGAGAGATCACCCGGAATCTCAGAGTCACTGTTTTAGATACCTCACCCCGGTGCCATTCAGCTTTCGGCACGGTTTTAACACCTCCGCTTGGGGGTTAATTCCTTTGGGACCACTCCTGGACAATTGTCTGGGACTGCCTATTAATTTCTTGTAACCGTATTCAGCAGAAACTCTTGGTACAGGAACCCTCTATCCGCAACCCGAGGACGCATTTGGTGGCTTTGTCATAGGCCCTTCGGTTTGATTCTAGATGAATCAAAACCGAACCGAATATATGTCTAGTTAGAATTACAAGATTTGTGTATAGGTTACCAGAGATCTAGTACAGCCAACATTTCCATGGCTATTAGGCTTACATGTCAGTTTTTAGATAATTTAACTAGTTTTTTGGTCATATTTACCAGATGTATAAAGTTCGGAAAAGTTTTTTTTAGAAAAATAAGTATGTTATTAAGATCTTCGGGATATAATTAAAAATGTATGCAAGACAATAAAAGTAAAGTTCGTTTATTAAACCCTGGTCAAATGTATGATTTCATATATCACGAAGAAATCGCACGGCCTGAAGCATTATGTTCAAAACAACATGGCGGCGAAACTGAAAAGGTTCCACAAATTCAGCATATGATCCACTGTTTCGTCACGGAAGTTACTTAATCTAATACGCTTAAATAGAAGCAAAAATAAGAACATGTCGGTTTTGCGGAAATCTGAAAATGGTCAGAATAACGCGCGGTACACGGAATTGCAAACGGCTTAAAGAAACTGGAGGTGACGACGCCGAATATTAGGCAGGCCGGCGAGAAGGAAGAATAGTGATGCTAAAGGGTGTAGGAGGAGGCAACGAAGGGAGTACAGGAGTAGTGTGGGCAATTCGCTACTAAATATCTCGATGTGGAAACTATCTGAAATAACACGATGGATCGGTAAAATCTACTAGACTTGTGTAAGTGTAATAATGGTATTATTATGTTTATACATATATCTCGAAAACTCGAATTTTCTGTACTTAATGCTCCTCGAGACTTTTAATATACACATCAAGTACTACCAGGAAGCAAAATTTCAGACAATTTAGCCGAGAGCCATTTCCCTTACAAACTCTGCGGAGTCCTTTGATAAATATCTTAAAACACGAACGATTTTTATGCAATACTGCTCCACAAACGATATCTTCTTTTTAACAAATCCCCTTAAAAAAATTAAAGTGTCACTTAAAAAATTATACAAAATTTACAAAAAAATATATACTTAACTAACTGGGCTTTGAAAGACAGTTTTTTAAAAAGCTTTAAACGTGATTTCAAATAATTCGGAGCTTCTGAATAACTAAAAAAGAACAGCCTAAAAGAAGCGCAGAAGTTGAAAAAATAACGAACAGAAAAACTTAGAACTGCGCAGTTTTAAAATCAGCGATTTATCTATTTTTCATTCCTTCAAATGCATACCTTTTTTCGATTATATTAATAAATTATTTTATAAATTTAATAAATTAAAAATCTCTACTTCGCAGCATTGTACACTGTAGAATTCGACTCCCCACCTTAATACTGCACATAAGCGTACCCCGCAGCTCAATGTACTGCATAACTGCACTGCGCAGCTGTACGAGCCATACATGTCTATTGCGCACACCTTCGTACTGCAGGACTGCACTGTCCAAGTGTAAGAGCCATATATATCTACTGTGCACTGCACGTCTTTACTTCCCGGTTTAATGTTCTACTCAATAGTACCCAGAATTATAAATCCCTACTGCGCAGCCCTGCATATTACAGGACTCATTGCGAGCCTAATTTACCACATAAGGGTACTGCGCAGCTATATATACTGCAAGACTGCACCGCACAGTTGCTCGAGTCGTGTATCACTACTGCGTTTCCCTACATACTGTATGACTTGAATACAATAATAAAAAATGTATTTTTATTTTTAATTTTTTTTATTTATTTATTTATGTAAAAAATTTACGGAGAGTGACTGAGTAATGGAGCAGAAGCAGGTCGAGTGTATGCTCAACGGAAACCAATCGTGAAAATCACCGAAATCCGCGAGTCTTTATTCATTTGCATCGGCGATTAATGGAAACTGGTCAGTTAGTTCCTCAACGTGGTCGGGAACATGGACTACCTGCAGAACAAGACAGATAGTTACGTCGGTATGAAGAGGCTGTCCTGGACTACTTGTACCAAAATCCTATGACATCCACATGCATAACTTCTCGGGAATTGGACATTCCTTGCTCCACGGTTCGCAGAATCATCAAAGGAAAGAAACTTCGTCCGTATCACTAGACGATGGTCCAGAAATTACAACTCGGTGGGTAGAATATTTAAAAGAAATCTAATTTGTTGAGACATTTTTTAATTCATTGTATAATAAAAAATGTCTTTCAATTGAAGCCAAGTACTTAATAACACACTATAATGTGCATTTAAATTTGTAGTTGACCACGCCAGAAGAATGGAATTCTGCGCCTGGGTTATACGGATGAATGATGAAGATCTACAATTTCTATCGAGAATTATGTGGACGGATGAATCGACATTCACTCGGGAGGCGGTCTTTAACATTCACAGAAAGCCCCATTATGCTCTAGAGAATACAGAGTTAACACGTAACCGCGGTTTACAGTACAAATGGAAACTTAACTTCTGGTCCGGTTTGGTTGGAGATAAAGTGATTGGTCCCTATCTGCTTCCCGAGGTCGTAGATGTAAGTATTCGACTCATGTTGTAAATTTTTCTTTTTACTTTTTTCCGATGCCAACTTAAAAATATTTTTCATCTGCTCAAACGATTCGAATTCTTCTAGAATTTTCGCTCCGTCTTACTCTACATATTCTAAATTGTCTCTCATATAAAACATTTTTACATTGCACGGAGAAATGCATGCAACTTTCTGGCGACAAGTATTACCAGAGTTACTGGAAGATGTTCCACTGATCATCAGGAAGAATATCATCTTTCAGCACGTCGGCGCTCCTGCACATCGCACACTCCCCGTCACGGATTTTCTGACGTAACAGTATCCTGGATGGATAGGAAATAATACCCACAACAATTCAGTCTGGTGGCTTCCAAGGTATAGCATTTTTCAACATGAACGTAACACAAACTCATCATGCTCACCCACCTAAATTGCATTCCTGTAAAATAATGAATGGTATAAAAATGCTTTTTCCACATTAAATTTTTAACCAAATACCTTTACAGATCGCCCAACCTGATACCCATGGATTTTTTCTTCTGGGGTTACATTAAAGAGCAAGTGTACCATACCGAACCCGAGCACCAGATGGACGTTATTGCGAGACTCCATGCTACTGTTGCCACCATCGGCGCACCGATGATGGAGGCAGTGTATTAAAATCTCTTGCGTAGAGCTTACCTCTGCATTGCCCACGGTGGAGGACAAGTCGAGCAGAAGAGTATTTAAGTGGCACACATGGCCTCATTTTTCAATAACCTTAAGGCCACAAAAACAGGAGCATATACAAACATCTATTTATAAACATGTGCGTTCAGATGCATTTACTGCTTTAAAGAAAGCTTTGAACAATTTTTCTGTACAATAAATAGATCAGAGACGTTAGACTGTGATTTTAGACCATGACAAGACAAAATAAGTATAAAGCTAGAATTTTTAATTATAACAAAAAAGGAAGAATTATTACATTAAATTACCTTTTATATTAAATTATATTTTGAAATGTTCGATGAATTTCTTTTTTATGAACCCTAATAACATATTATTTAATGGGAATTCAAAAGATTACAAGTGAAGTCTAGAAAATCGAGAGAATTCTGCATAATTCAAAAGGATTGAAGGGATTTACAACAATGAAACGTGAATTCTAAAGATTTTAAGGGAACTCCAAAAAGTTTTTAAAGGTTTCAACTGAATTCAAAGACTTCTACAGAATTCTTCAGAATTAAAAGAAACGTGTAAATCCTTATTCACGAGTAGTTAGCCCGTTGACCAAAGGTGAGGACTTTGGAAATTGATGAAAAAAATTCCTTCTTTTCAGAAGAATTCAGAAAAATAAAAATAAATCAAGTTATATCCTAAATATTGTAAGAGAATTCTTTAAAATCTTTAAAAGGTAATTTCAATGCCCTGTAGTACCTAAAATACGCACCGGACCCAAAAATGTCTTGGGACATTTCGACTTGAATTTCTTTTTCTATCCGCCATTACAAGGAACGACAATTCTCCTGGGACACCCTGTATAAATAATTATAAAATAATTTTCGTATTCATTAAAGCTACTTTTATGACAAAGGTAAAATATTTATTGTAAGAAAAATACATAACCAGGGCGTCTAGAGTTTCTAGGTACCTTTCTGAACATGTTTCATATGCGAAATTTTCTATGCGCCGCTAAGATCTGATTTTATGGAAAAAACACATTTTTTGGTCATTTTTGGTAATTTGGGAAAAAACACGGTTGTTGGTCTCTTTTTGTTTAAAATTAGTTGAAATTTGACTAATTTATCGACTTTTCAGCTGATATAAGTTAAATAATTCAATTTAAAAAAAAGTCGAATTTTGAACGAAATGAATGAATTTTCATCTAAAATGATGAATCGACAAGCCAGAAAATAAATAATAAAAAAGTAGTTAAACTTTCAACCAAAAAACAAAAATTTTGTATCTGGAATACGAGTTTTCTACAAAGCAGTTGAATTTTCAACCTTTTCTACGAAAAAGTCAAAGTTTCAACAAAATCATTTAATTTCCAACCAAACAGAAGAATTTTTAATACAAATAATGAATCTTTAACACAAAACTTAACACAGTAGTTCAACCCAGCAATTATATTTTTTAAGCAAAAAGACGGATTTTCAACGTAAAAGATTTTTCAGTCAATAAGAAAAAAAAATGAATTGAAGTTTCAAGTCAAAAGACAAATTTTTTTGTGAAACTGTTGCATTTTCAACCCGAAACTATTAATTTATCACCAAAATAGTTAATCTTAAATCAAACAGTTGCAGTTTTTACCAGCAAAAGAAGAAATTTCGACCAGAAAAATTAGTTTTCTAACAATAAAAAAATAGAAAATTGACCTTTTTCGGGTTAAAAATTGCATTGAAATAAAAAATTAAAAAAAAAAAAAAAAATTTTCAACAAAATAGATAAATTTTTAAATAAAGATTTGAAACTTGAAACAAAAAAATTAATTTTGATCGAAATGGTTTAACTGTTACCCAAGTAGTTGAATTTTCATTGTAAAAAAGATCAATTTTTAGCCAATAATAAAATAGTTTAATTTTTACACTAAAAAATTAAGTTTAAACTAATAATGTAATAGTTAATATTCCAAACACAAAAAATGACTTCATAATTAACTTTACGCTGACGCATTTGTCATATTCCCTGGCCTCTACAAAGGCTAGAATCTTTTGTAAAGTTGTTAACATAGAATCTTGTATACACAGAATAAAACAATTTAAATTTAAAAAATAAGATTTCCTAATTTTTTTGACAGCGCATTACTTTCAATGCAATTTCAATAGTTTTCGTAAAAGCACAATGAATTTTCAACAAAATTATTAAATTTTAAAGCTAAAAAAAGTAGAATGTTTAACATAAAAGTTTATTTAAAAGCAAACAGGACAACTTTTAACTATAATTATGAAGAAAGTGTGTACACGTACCAAAAAAATCCAGCCATGCGTACCGAAATTTCGGTACAAATTGTACATTTTCCAGATCCCCCTATATTTGTTTGGTAAACGCAGTTCGGTACCGGTAAACAAAAATTGTCGGTATTGGTAAAAAAAATTACCGGTACCGAAAATTTTTTCACCGTTTTCTTTAAAAAGCATATTTCCAGCAACGTATGAGGCAAGTCAGCAAGGATGAGGGCGCGTATTCATGGCGTTTGTGGAATTCAGAGAAGGCACCCCTGTGAGTGGTTACAGAAATAATGTTGGTCAAACCCCTTACCCCTTTCCAACACCTCGTGTTGGGGCTAGAAGCTACCTCTGTGACTGGCCCCAGAAACAATGTGGGTGAAGACTTTTCGCCTTTTCAAAATCTCGTGGGATTATATTGTTTATCATTTTTAGGACTTTATTTAACATTTATTTAAGACAGTTAAACGTTTTTTACTGAAACCTTACGTATCCCAAATTATCATGAATAAAAAATTTTCATAATGTGAAACATTTGTATTACGTTTAAGTAGAGTATTGGAGGATTTTTAATCTCTTCAAAAAATGCTCGTTTTATATAAAAGAAATATTGAACAGGTTTATATCTAAGGCGGGGTAATCATAAATTCGCCCACAATGCCTGAGACCAGTACATAAAGGTGTGCGGGCGGTTGTCGTTTCCTCCACAGCTACCTGGGTACCTTCGCTCTTCCAGTGTGCACGCAACGGCACTACTTGGAAATAAAACCTAAGTATGTATAACATTGGGCATAAAGTCTTTTTCACGTAATTAGCAGCTAGTTATTTAGCAATGATTTTTGGATATGAATCGATAACGTTTGTCAATTGTTATTCAAGTATATGTGGAATTCTATGGACATATTTTCAGTATATACCTATTTTCCCTAATTCACTTCAGTAGCTTTAATGTGTTGGTGCAATATTTTACTTATATTTTGAAATCTTTAGAGATGAAATTTAAACAGATTCGAAAAATTATGAACTAACGTAATAAATTTGGTTTATCTCTCACGGCGTGCAGGAAGTAAGTTTTATTCTTACAAAAATGTCGACAAAAATGAAAGCCACGGCATTGTTTGTCATCATTAGTAGAAGAAAAAACTCACTTGAATGAAATCCTAGCTGCTTGATTTTACGTCCCAAGCGAAAAGTATGAATGCTGTTATTCCTAGCTTTATTTGGAAACTCGTTAACAAAAATTAGGCAGTGTTTTTAATGCTTAAGCAATTCGTTTATCAGAGTTAATTAAAAATATTATTTAAATACGTAAAAAGCAGAATGGTAAGTTTTCAACTACAAAAATGTAGTTTTAACAAAATGCATGAATTTTCACAAAAATATTTTTAATGAAGGAATTTTTAATCTAATTGAGAAATTTTTAGACAACGAAATTAAACAAATCGAGTAAGTTGGAGATATATTTAGAAGTTTTGAAAAAATTGTTGTCAAAATTCCTAGGAAATCTAAAAAATTTTAAACAATTAATTTAAAAAATATTTTTAAAAATTTACAAAATTTTCAAGATACATTCTGGAAGTTTTTATCCAACTTTTTAATTTTGCAGGATTTAAAAAATTTGTGGGAAAAAATCGAGCTCCAAGAAAGCAACATTTGCATTAGATTCCTGGAAAATTGTTTAATAATATTTTGAAATAAATTTTTAAGAGAATATATTTTAATGAAATCTTTTCTCCTTTTTTATAAGATATCTTTTTTTAATTGAAAATTATATAAATAACTTTTCAGCTAATTTCAGAACACAGAAAAATGCATACTATCGACCCTAATGCGAATTAAAAAGTCTTTTATACTGTCACAAGAGAATATTTAAAAAGATTTTATAACAAATTTGGATCTATCAAATAATCTTTTAAGCTGAAAATTGCTTAAAATTTTATAATTTGACAAATTTATAACTGTTTGGATTAATTCTTCAAATCAACATTTTGTCTCATGCTTTGGTTGAGGTTTAAGTAAATAAAAAGAAAACATAAATTCCAGTAGTAGAGCTTCCTTTATGGTTGAAGATACACCTTTGCTATTAAAAATTGGGTTCTGTGGTTTAACATACATTTTTATAACCAAAAATTTAATTCTACAATTTTTGGTTTTAAATTACCTTTTTTTATTAGTTTTAGGTAGAAATTTGACATCCTTGTTAAAAATTTATCACTTAGGCTGAAAATCTGAATATTCTAAATGAAGATTTACTATTTTAGTAGAAAATCCATAATATAATTCGAGATGAAAATTCGTCTCTTTGTTTGAAAATGTTATTTTTTTAAAACAAATTTTATTTTGTTGCGATTCATTTTTATTGAACTAAAAATGTAACTGTTCTGATTTAATATTCTATTATTTTAATTTAAAATTCAGTTATTTTGTTGAATATTAATTTTATGAACTGAAAATGTAATTATTCAACTTTTTAATTGACAATTTGTATTTTTTAGTTGAAAACTCATCTTTTTGGCATAAAGTTAATCTATCTGAGTTGGAGGCTCAGAATTTTAGTTGAAATTTCATCAGTTCTGGTGAAAGTTAATTTTTTTAACTGAAAGTTTATCTATTTAATTTGTGGGTAAAAATTGATCTTTCTTTGTTCGAAATGAAACTGATTGGTTGAAAAATTGTCCTCTTCAGCTGGAAATTTATATATTGTTTTCAAAAAACATCTTCTTTGGTAAAAAATTAATCTGTTGGTTTGAAAATTAATCTTCTTTTAAACATTATCTTTTTCGTTTGAAAATGCATGATTTTGCCAGAGTTATGGCAGAAAGAAAACCTTTCTTACAGAATCCTAAACAGTTTGATGTAGAAAAAATTGTAATAGTTATATAAGGGATGACCCTCATTTGCACTTAGTAGAGACGAATAAAGTCAGGTACTTCCTGGCCCCCAAAGGTAATGACAATCGTGGAAAGGAATACCGCGCTCTTGTCCGTTCTTTTTACAAATCGTCTAACATTCAAAATTATACATCCGTTACTGCATTCCGCAATGTCTTTAATTTCGTTTTCCAATATGCTAAGGGGAATATCCCTTACTATGTCCTCCCTAGAAACCCTATAATTCGGGATAAAAGCTCTAAATTTTTCTGCCCGGAACGAATCGTTATTTGTGGCTATGATAGTTGTGTTGCTACCGGTATTGCACCTCTTTCCTCTAAAATCTCGACTGTAACAAAGTACGGTCCTTTATTGTCCATGATTTGTGACGGATGCTATATGGCCTCTATCACAAGCCATTTTTGCTTTATCGTGCGCAAAACACTTTGCTTTAGTGATTCTCTATTAGGTTTAAGGTTATGTCTATTTTGGTTACTGAGGTTAGGAATGCCTGTCGGAAGCTTCAGAGCGTCGGTTGGGATAATTGTATTTTTGTTACCCGGATTTGTTGATGTAGCATTTAAGAGCATTTCCTGAGAGATGTTGTTTAGAGAGGTGTTCATGACAGCATCATCTAAAAGTGCGGGGTCGGGATTCCCGTCCTCCACAGTTTCCATGGCATCCACTTTCTTTGCGCTGAGCCACACGGCCTGGCAGCGGAGCAGGACATCTAGTCGCAGGACAAGTAGTCGCTGGGACAATTAGTCTCTGGGACATCTAGTCGCCATGCGTAGATACTAAAAATATTTAATACCATTATATGTACTAGGCTACCATGTACGCGTGCGCTTACTTTTATATTCATTTTTATCCTTTACTCAATTTTCGAATAACGGAGATATCATTCGAAGACTTAAAGTTTTTTATATCATTTTAGATTTTAGTGATGCTTGATATTGTGAAACAAATTAATCAGTTTACAACATAAAAGGGTTGAGCTTACTGAAAAAACTTCCTGACTGACAGCACTCACGATACACCCTTGTCAGAGGTTAGAAACCGACCCCGCTATATCTTGGTATCTGAAAGAATCAATATAATTTTGGGGTATCCAAATTTCTCTTTCAGTAGGCGCTTTTATACTGTAGGAAAGGGGGGGGGGGAGTTCGTTCCCAGAATATCGTGTTTTGTGTTCCCTATAGAATTCGAATGAATTATTACTTCTTAAATATCACCCCCATGAGTCGGTTTTATTAGGTTCCAAAAAAGTTACGTAACTGAAAGAATAGTTTTTTTTTGTTTTCAACGCTTATTATGATTTTCTTTTTTTTTTTTTACTTTAATAGCTAATTGTTTCTAAAACATAAAATACTACTTTATAATGGTAATTAGATGTTTAAATAAATTACATAAACAATTTATTATTCTTTCAGTCATTTTTATCAGAATGGAAATTAAAAGTCGCGGTTGATAAAAATATATTCAATTTATTGCTATTCTTAATAATATTCTCTTTGGTTAAGGGTATCAAATTGTGTTTTTTCTAGTATTTTTAACTATTTGTCTACTTTTTACTTCGAGTGATTTAGTAATTGATTAAATTCAACGACATTTCCTGGCTGCTGTAAGTATACAATGTCTAGTCCGCTGTTAAAATCAATGAATTATTTAAATTAGACCTTTTTTATCTCCTCATATGTATATTACTATCGACGAGACGTGTTTTGTCCAGGGAAGGGGTGAGCTGATATTAAAATATGTGCAATTCATATTTTTCTTTTACGCTTTGCAATAAACTTCATGTTGAAAATCAATATAAAAGTTTCACAAGTCATTTACAGACCTAGACCTCCTAAATACTCTTAATTATTCTGTTCTTTGTTTTTTTTCTTGTGTAAGAAAGCTTTGTTGTCCGAATTAATTTTTTTTAAGTTGAAAAAATCTGCCCGCCCCGCGGGCACATTTGCCTCGCTCACTACGTGCGCATCTCGCTTCTTTTGCGAGTTTCAGTGCGCCCAGGGCGCACGACTGTTGGTTCTTGCGCTTCGCTCTCTATAATATATTTATCTCGCGCTTTGCGTTCAATAATGAATTTACCTCGCGCTCAGTGTTTATATACCCCTCACTCAGAAACTTTTTAAAACCAAAGGATAAAGCATCGACAACAGTAATTTGTGATTGTGAATTCTCAGCCCCTTCGGCTTTAACGAATACATTCTCTTCACCCATCTCGTGCTTCGCACTCGAGTTTATCGCTGGCATGGTATATCATTTCCATAAATGTAAACTATTACCATTCGTAACATTCATTTGTATCAGAACAAACGTTGTTATGAACCGTCCTGGTACGTAATTAAATATAGTATACAACCTATTTAAAATTAGAATTAACTGTCCAGTAAGACATGCGCAACGTAAGCATTATCAAACCAAAGCCAGCATGAATATCCTTTCACCAATGCCAGTAAGCTAATGTAAGATAGATAGACGTGAGAATCAGAGAGAAAGAAAAAGAGGAGACCGCAATACGAATCATTGCAAGGAGAATACTCATACAGGAACCATTTGACACTTGCAACTATGTAACACTACACCTAAAGATTCGCTCACGGTAAGAGTGCATTTCCTTATCCCTAAGTCCTTCCTGTGTACACATACGATTTACTTTGACAGCTGATTTATTTATTTATTTTGATTTAATTTGACAGTTGCTTAAGTAATAATTTCTTATCATTACGAAATATTTTCAAAATTATTAACTGAAGATAATTAAAATGTGATAAACTACTGTTATAAATAAACTAAATTATCAACAATTAATGTTCAATACTTAATTAAATTTAAATTATATTTTAAAAATGTTAAATTAAAGGATCCAAAGGTGTCTCTAATTAAAGTTATGACAGTAAGCATTTTTGTTAGAAATCAGCGATTGACAATAAAGCCTCCTTCCATAGTTCCTTTCTAAATTGTCGCTTATCAACGACCATCCCATCAAAATTATCAGTGCTTACAAAAATCCCTTACCTCAACCATGCTTTCGTACCTTTGAGTCGGTCACACTCAAAATTCTTATGGCGGTTCTTCACTACTTCTGGTACCGACTAGAAGTACTAACGAATCCGAGAAAAAAAAAACGGTTTCTCTTGCCTGCCTGCACTCGATGCGTATATATGCTAGGCAGCACGTCATTAAGAATTAAAGTTTGTTTTTGGCCAGGAACGACGTCTTCAAACGATACGACCTATCAAACGGCACCAACCGACCCACGTTTCTAACAAATTCGGACGAACCGGGACGCCATCGAATGATGGCATCATCGGTCCTAATTTGACAATTTAATTGACTGATTGGTAAGTCAGTTAGAAAAATTTGTTTTGTTTCTCTTGATTCCTTTGGAATTGTACCATCTCTTTGCATTTTATTTTGTTTTAATTTATATAACTTAAGAACTAAAAATAGAGTCAGTGCATTAATTATTCAAAGGAAAACCCTTTTTCATCAGGAGATTCAAAGGTAACGGGACAGCAGAACAAGGGAACATCTTCAGTTAATAAGATGGAAGTCACGAACCTACAAACTGAAACAAATTAACAACCTTAATTTGGCAGCTTCAAGCTCCAGTACTGTTTAATAGTTAAGAGTTCCTTTACAGATTCTGAATATTAAAAATTATTATCTAGTACGTAACAAGTTGATGGTGGCAGCAGTGGGATAGAATTTCACCCCTGTTTCAACTCTGTGACGTTACCGTTTATTCAGAACTTTATATAAAAAAAGTCAATTCTTGAAATGCTGGACCTGTAACATGATAAAAAAGGTCTAAAATTCACAAGAAAATTTTCAATCATGGTAAAAAATGCGGAATTTAATTCGTTTCAATTTTCAACTGTGAAATTGTTATCTAGCCAAAATTTTTTCTGGCTGAATCTTGAAAAATTAATTTAAAATTCGGTAAATTTTAATTTCAAATCTGTGTCCGGGATTAACATTGTTATGTTCAACCATGTTCTCTCAAATTATCCCGACCACAATTTAATTTTTATTTACTTCTGCTAGCTTTAAATGCAAACATGAGCTGCTTTTAGCTCTTCGTTTTTATTTGAATGGTGGAATAAAATCCAATTAAATTATCCTTTAAAAAATCCAATTCAAGGTCACATAAGTCGAATTAAAGCATGAGCTTCTTTTAGTTCTTCGTTTTATTCAATTAGTAACTTGAGTTTTGATTTATTTCTCTCTTCAAAAATTGAAGCCTAATTCTTTTGCGTAAGTTGAATAAAAACCTGAGCTGCTGTTAGCTCTTGGTTTTTGTTTAAATAGCAATTAGAATTTAAAGGTTGGATTAGCTTTTTTTAGCTCTTGATTTTTGTTTAACTAAAAAAAGCACAAATTAGATCTGTTCCATATGGATAGTTACAATCTGAATTTTTCTGGGATGAATCAAGGTCTGGTCTGTTTTTAGCTTTTTCTTTGCATTATATATGGTTTAATTGAGTTTATAACTTCCATCGTTTTTTCAAAATTTGACATGTTGGATTAAGATAAATAAAAGTGACTCAAAATTAAAGCTGTTTTTAGCTCTTGCTTTTGTTTTACATTATGAGCCAAATTCATAATGCTATTTTCTGAAGAAATGTCAACTATGTGCAAATGAAAATTTGCGTCCTGCGTTAGTCAGCTTTCAGCTCCGGGCATTACTGAGCGGCGCGCTTCCCAAATCATCATTGCCCTTTAGTCATCCAATTGAACACGCAGGGTCAAGTATTTCACGGGAATTCCACTCGAGACAATTGATGTCAGAATTTAATTTTTTTGTGACATTTATTTCGAACTATTAGGATGGTCTGCGATAAATAGTTAATTAATGAATCGATATTAGTGCATTAGCTTACCTAAAAATAAATTCTACTATTATTTGGAAGCTAATACTCCTTCGATAGTAAAATTTAGCGAATGACGTAATTGCCTAATAGCAGTCTGAGGAAAAATTGAATACTTAATGACAATATAGAGTTCGAATTTATTCCCATTTTGTCAGAGATCACATGTATGAGGTGAAATGGATAGCATGTGTTTTTTATGTATGCACTTTAATGTGCTAGAACGTGTTCACAGTAAAGCGAGTAGTAGAGAAAGAAAGAGAGAGAGAGAGAGGGAAAGAGGAGTGCATCCCATGCCTAACTGCTGTCATGTTGTCATGTTGAAAGTTTGGAGGACGTGATTGAATGGATAGAAAATTATATAGAAAATTCTGATTTTTAATAAATAATGAAAAGAATTTTCGTGCCAATTAATAACTAATGGCTGATCAATCAAATATTTTTAAGGTACCCTTAAAGAAATCAGCGAGACGTGCAGGTAAACAGTCAAAATTACAGTTAAAACGAAAAGATAAGAAATTATAACTGACAAAGAATTTCATGCGACGTTTGATTCTTTGTTTGCTAGGGCTGAAGCTCTAATGTTAGTAACCTCCAGATGTTCGGACCGCATAATTTGAACCCTATTTTATACTAAGCGTTGTCTCAAATGTCTTATAAAATGTCGGAACGAATAATAGACCTACAAGACCTGTTCATTTTTATTTTGGAAATATAGCAAGCATAGTAACCGTTTTATCAGAACTTTTAGATGACCTAGATGAATATTAATTAATAAATTAAATTAGTAAAAAGGGGGTTTCCTATAAGATTTCCCGTATCTGCTACGTGACTACTAAACATTTAAATCTAAAAAAAATAAAGATTTGAATCACTCAGGAAGTAAGAATCTAGGAGTCTAAAATTCGGTAAGTCGGTATGCTAATTATTAAAAAAAAGGTATTACGACTATAAAAGCAATATGCCGGACTCAGACGACAACACAGAGGGAAATAGAACGGTTTCGATCCTAACATCAATTCGCGTGGCACGCCCTAAAACCTCGATACAACGCGAGCATTGTAATCATTTCTCGAACAAATCACACTACAAAAAGCTACATATCACATCCCTCAGTTTGGCGGCGAGAACATCACTTTGAAAGATTTCTTGCAGGACATAGTTAATGAAGGGATCTACATACCGTCCTATAATCAAGCTCCTTTTATCAAAATCTTGCTCAGTAAACTAACAGGCATCGTGAGAGAAAGTGTAAGGGATATGAAATACAATACTGTATATGGATTAGTTAAACACTTACAGAAACGTTTCGCATCTGCGAAAAGATTTCGGTGTCATTTTCAGGAAATCATTAAATTTACGAAGACAAGGCAAGGAACGGTTAGTGATTGTTATGTGAGCATGCAGGGGCTGTTAAGCGGGGCATTGCATGCGTTACAAGAAAAATACACGGAAGAATACATTAAAAGCACATATAATTTGGTGCGAGCTAAGGAAAGCGAGCTAATGATTAAGGCGGTTAAGGACGTAGCCTTGATGGCTTTCATTCGCGGACTTCCGAACGAAATGGCGACCTTTGTGGATACGAGTCGTCCGAAGAACTTAGCGGAAACATACGAATATGCTTTCCATGTCGAAGAAGTGAAGAATTATAACTCAACTTTACAGTTATTAGTATCCACCTATAGGGTGGCACAACAACCCGCCTTGGATGTGACAAAACCCGTGCATGCCGCACGCGGATTCTGAAACAAAGAAAAGTGACGAAAATTTTCCACGGCATCTTCAATCTTTAATCTTTAAATCTTAATCTTTAATATTCAATCAGAAAAACCCGACGTGCTCCAAATGACAGGAGCATCCACGAACTGTGAAAGATCTGGAGAGCTCTACAGGGTATACCGAACAAGGGACCAAATAAAAGATTCCCCGGTAGTCATGCTGATTGCTACGAAATTCCGCATTTCGAATGCATACTTCCTGATACATCCAGGATTAGAGGTCAATATAATAAAACTTCAAGCGTTACAAGAAGAAATCGTGATTCCATCAAACAAACCATTAATGATAATCCCTAAGAAACCTGTTGCCTCAGGACAAAAGAAATACCGGGTTTCCATTGATTACATGGCGTTTAACGAAAAAGTCATAAATATTATAAATGCTAAATATAAATAATAAATAATATAGTAAATAATACAATGATATAATAAATAATATAATAAATGCTAAATATTACAAAAATATTAGACCATCTAGGAAAGGCAGGATACTTCTCTGTCTTTGATTTGGCGTGCGAGCAAAAACGGCCTTCTCTACGCCTCAAGGTCATTTTGAATACCTCCCAATGCCAATGGACATTAAAAATGCCCCTGCAATCTTTCAACGTCTCATGGGCGAAGTACTGAAAGGAATGCATTATATGGAGGCCTTCATGTATCTTGACAACGTAGTCCTGTTTTCAGAGAAACTTGATAAATATTATAGGGGATTCATTCAAGACTACTCAAAATTAGACAAGCCCCTAAATGATATCCTCAAGATAAATATTAAATTGGCATGGGAAAAAGAGCACTGGAAAAGTTTCGATGAAATTCGAAACTACCTTAACCGAGAGCCTATCCTTCAATATCTGGACTTCAAAAAAGAATTTAAACTCACTAAAGATTCCTCAGAGTACGTTGTGAGAGCTATCCTATCGCAAGAAATTCATGTCAGTTCAATTCCATGTCAGTTCTGGCAGAATCAGATGAAGACAGCGAAAATTCAACACTGCATGCTTGTCAGAAAAAAAGCCTTTCGGCGGACGATGATGTGCTTAAATATAACCTCACTCGAGTATTACCTATTCAAACGCGTTTCTCAACAGTTGAGGGAAAAACGAAAGAACCCAGTCTGAGAAAATCACCCCCAACCAGGCTAAAGGGTTTGAAACCCCTCTCGAACCTAGACAATTTCCAACCTCTGAGCGGCTTTAAGCCACCCAACATGGATTAGAGCACAATTGCATGAAGGCTGCGAAATCGCAACCGTCGACTCCACATTACAAGACCCCCCTCCTCCAGTGAAGAGTCCTCCTCATCTGCGTCCTGCCAGACGTAGAACCTGCGCAATCAAGCTATAAAGCAAATATCCTACCTAAAAGCGCACCCCCAAACTTACCCCCAAAGGCTCAATGGATATCTTCCTTATGCCATCCCTTTGTTCAAGTTTACATCGACGGGGCAAGCATCCCTAATTCTAGAGGTGATCCTCGAGCAAGAGTTGGCGTATGGTTCGGCAAAACCCACCCCATGAATGTCTCACAAGCAGTTACAGGACGCGAAACAAACAACGCGGCAAAAAATCAAAGTGACCACTGTAGCGGTTCAGAGAGCCACAGGTGCAGGAATACAACAGCTTAGAATTAATACAGATTCCAAGTTTCTCGTCGACAACGCAACCGTCTGGATGATTAACTGGGAAGAGAACGGCTGGAAAACTGCGTCACGAAAGCCCGTTGTCTACAAAGCCGAATTCTTACAACTAAAAGCCGCTTTAGAACCCTTACAGGTGACCTAAAACTATGCTCCTAGCCACCAAAGGAAAAGTAAAAATCTCTTCTCTTCGGGGTACTGGATTAACGTGAGTGCCCTTCCCTCTCACGATCAAGGTGCTGGATTGACGTGATTTTTCTTACCTCTCACGATCAGGGTGCTGGATTAACCCTTAAGAGGAATAACAAATCAACTCATAAGAGAAAATCGATGAGACGATATTTCGAAGAGAAAAAATAGATATGGAGTTAGATGTCGTGAGAGGCGAGGGAAGTCACGTTAATCCAGCACACCGATCGGCAAAGACAAAGGGCTTGGGATTTGTTAGTCAGATGGTAGGTGTCTTAGTCTTCGAGTAGTATCAAATTCAATTATATTAAACTGGACTGTTTCATAGAAAACTAACGCTTAAACTCACTGTGCCCTGGGTTATGTGGATTAGGCTGCTTGTGGTTTGTTAGGGGTGCTGCTAGGGGGTTAGAAAGTTAGGGTAGATGTTAAGGTGGACTTGGTTGGTTAAAAGGTAGGTGGTTTAACCTTACAAAAGCATTGCGGGGTATTGTATACTTATTTTTTGTGACCCTAAATTATTGTCACATGTTTGTCGCATTTCTTAAAAAATAATCGTTTTTTTACAAATTTTTGGGTTTTGGTAAAAATCCTTACGTGATAGAGAAAACTAAAAATAGATTCGAATTCAGCGTAAAAAATACATAAGAAACATATGGTCTGACTCAAGACCCAGACAACTTTTTTTTTAAACCTGTGTTATCAGTCACGAAGGTTACAATGTTCCAAACCAACACCACAAAACGAAAAAAAAGGATCCTCAGAATCCTGTTTAGATCAAACTGAAGACTAACATAAGCCGCCAATGGAAAGAACCATTGACATATCGCCGCGAACATTACGCCCATTTTATTTCAATAGACTGCGATCCAACGAATTCGATCACCAAGCTCCTGGTGTTTACTGAACGTCTTGACCTACAAGACCTCTGGGAAAGCCGACCTCAGAAGAGACAAGTCCTGGTCACTCCTAACGGTCGATATAAGACATACTCTATCGTTGTAAAAACGAGACATTTCGATGAACTGGACTGGAAGAACATGATTGCTGGACTAAGGGACCTTTGCCTTGTTCTAGAAAGGATGAACAGTAAACATGCTGTATAGCACATTCAGGAGGCTTGCTTGGTTCGCTGCCCCAAGATAAAATGCGCGACACTTTGACCCCTATTTTCCGGGATGGTAATGTCTAGATCACCCTTTGTCATGGAAGAGTTGAATAACTCCCGGAGGAGTTAGGACAAGAAATATTAAAGTAATGTTACGAGAGTCTATTAGGAGGGCACAAGTGCGTAAGAAAAATGTCTGGGCGTGTTCGCGAACAATTCACGTGGCCCGGCCTGCGGGACCGAATAAATAACTACATACGAAATTATGGTAGTTGTTTGGAAAATAAGCTCATGCGAGCCTGTACACACGAGCCAATGGTGATTAATGATACACCATTTGACGTATTTGACAAAGAGAATGGGAACCGTCATATACTAACTATGCACGACAACTTCAGGAAGTTTTGCATAGCGGTAGCCATTTCAGACGTTAAAACTACCACAATCGCACATGCCGTTGCTACTCACCTCTTCCCTGAGTAGGGTGCACCGAAGTGTATCCGAAGAATCCGAATTTCACCCATTAAAAGTTGACATTCCAGTTTTTTAAAAGTTTTTTACGCATGATATGGAAGGGGTACTATGTGAATAGTATAAGTGTAAGCTGCAGAGTAGTCTTTCCATGCACTCAGTCTGTCAGGGCAAATATGTACTGAATTCAAATTTTCATTATAGAAATATTAAAATTACCTGCTAGCTTATTTCAAAAGAAGCTTCTTTTTGTTCACTTTCCATCTTTCCATCAAAGCAAAAATCCATTTTCTGTACAGTATAAATTGAAATTCTAAGTTTTTGAACTTATAAAATAAAAAAAAGTAAAAAAGTGTGAATAATTCCTTCTGTGCATTTACCTCGACCTGAATCAATATCAGAGTCTTGATCAGGAGCATTTTCAGTGCCAACAGATTCCACATTCTTAGAATAATCTTCCAATTTTATTTTCTTCGTAACTATAAGATACTTATCCATCTTTTCCGCGTTTTCGTGTCATACATATTGTCGATTGCTACCCAACCTCAAAATTGCTTAGCACATGTTACGCCTTATAAAAAATAACATATACGTGGTACATGCTTTGTGACAATAGAAATTATCAGTTGTCGATATTGCAGTTATAGATTGTCTATAATATCAACTAAAAGTTTTATCATCAATTTTATAAAGTTGCATATTGCCATTTGTAAGTCATTATAGGAGAAAAAATTAAATAGAAACGTTCACGCATGACAGTAAAGGTCCTAAAAAAGCCATCAATGCCATCAAACTTCGGTTTGTGGATATCCACGCATGGCGAAATTCGAGTTGTGGATAGCTCCACACGATCCACACGGTTCGCGGCGGCCCTGTATACATTGGATTAGGCTTATTAACAATCCTGGGATTAACAACCTATTTTTATCACTCTCAAATCTCAATAGTAATATAAGCCTGTGTTGATTGTATTAGAAAGAAGCGCCCTAGAAGGTTCAGTATTAGTAACATCAAACGAAAAACTCCAAATTTCGAAGAAGGCGAACTCGGAGAACAATACGTAAATAAGTTATAATTACCAAAAATAACTCTAAGAGCCACCGTCTCCAAGGAAATCGTCCAGCCGGCTCCCGAAGAAGCAGCCTAAACATCAAAAGCATCGGGGATGCCCGTGCCCACAGTACAACTACCGGTGCAAACGCTTCAACCCATGTGAAGTGATTAGGGAGTGAATGTACAACAGTGTCTATAATAAGTTCAAATCACCCAAACAAGCAGCTAAGCTTAAATCTAAATTACATACAGTTTTATATAAGGACTAAGGCCCTAGTGTTAATGGAGAATCAAGAAAATCACTACGAAGCGCGTACATGTCTATACGAAAAGCGTCTAAGCCAACGGTAGTTGAAGTTCCCACACGTTCAGTAAACTTAGTTTATACGTCTACTATTTACGTAAGTAAATATAAATTATTGCAAGGAGAATACTCATAGAGGCACCGTTTGATGCTTGCACCTATGCACCACTATATCTAACGATTCTCTCGCGGTGTGAGTGCATTTCCATATCTCTATATCCCTTCTATGTCCACAAAAGATCTATTTTGACAGCTGATCAGACCCCGAATAAATGATCCTTATTAATTATATTTAAATTACCGTTGCCTAAGTAGTAATATAATTCAAAAATTAATATTCAATAATCAATCAAATTTAAATTCTAATTTAAAAATAATCAATTAAAGGAATCAAAGGTGTCTCTAAGTAACGTTATGACAGTCAGCATTTTTTTACAAGTCAGCGATTCACAATATAGCTTCCTTCCATAGTTTCTTTCCAAATTGCCGCTTAACAACGACCATCCAATCAAAATTAGCAATGCTTCAAAAAAATCCTCTACCCTACCTATCATTTCGTACTTTCGAGGTCAGTATATAAAATCAATTCATATTGGTAAAAATGATGCAAGAGCGGGTGAAACACAAAATAATTGCGCTCCTGCAATGACTTGCAAATTTCTGGGAGAAAAAGTTATATAAGTCTCAAGTGCCACTATAAGAAACAGGTGCCGTTGCGTGCGCAACCATTCTAGAAAGAAGAGATGATCGAAGGAAAAACGTTGGGACCAGGCTGATAACCGAAAAACGACGGGTTGGGCAGTCGACGACAAGCATTAGAAGCGAAAGCACGTTTGGCTCTCAACTCTTCGAACGACCAATTTTCAATTGAGGTCCCATCTACTTTCAACGGTATACAAATCATATTAGAACGCAGGTAAGGAAGACTGAGTGACTAGGGCTAAAAAACGAAATCCAATTGCTTTAAAAAACACACTTTTATTCGATTTCCCTTATTTTCCCCATTCGTCCCACTCTGATAAGGTGACGTGATACTGGAGTATATAAACCTCAATTTATCTGAGTAAAAAAAATACGGCTTGGATTAAGTAAGGCGGAAAAAGACACCTTTGGCTTCTCAACAATTCCAAAACCTAGTCTGTATGGGCAACTTGTTCTCTACAAGAACTCATGCAGTGAGGTAAAAATTTGTTAGGCTGAATTGAGATACCATGGCTGCTTGCTAGTTTTGACCCACCGAACCATGAACTTAGACATTAATAAAATTCCCAGAATGGTTTCATGAGCTTCTGTAACTCAAAACAATAAGCCGAATAAAAGGTAGATCTCAAGAAACTTTAAAAAAGTGAAACAAATGAGTATTTGTAAGTTGAAGCTTTGTTTCACGATAAGGCTAATAAAATAGTAGGAAAGATAGACTGAAGTCTATCTTGTAAAATCATTGATAGAAAAGAAAGAGTAGTCTCAGTCTTCTTTTAAAAATAAAGGGCAGAAAAACAACTAGTTTATATAGCTTGCGACAAAAAAAAGGCATTAAAAGGAAAACATGTGGAAATTTAGACGATTCTAAATAGAGTAGAATATTTAATTCTACAAATTTTGACTCTCGCTTCTGTGGGCTCATCTTTCTTAAAATACAAGCAACCAATTGCGCAAAAAACGGGGTAAAATGAACATGTTTCAGATAAGAGTCACCATAGATCCAGAACTCAAGGATAATTATGTAACCAGGGGATTTTGGATGAAATGCTATTTCAAGATCAAGGGATTAAGAGTAGAGAAAAGTGAAATACAATTCAACGTTAATTGGGAACCACAATGTGTCGACAGAGTTTCTTTCGGGATTTTTGTTAATAATCAATTAACTCGTTTCAGGTTTGTCGTCCTAGCAGGATTGGAACCGACGTGTGTACTCGATACCAATTTACTGAGCAGGGCAAATTAAAATCGATCTATCAAAGAAAACTCATAATTAATTTTATGAGCTGGAAAGGTCGAGATAATCATGTTAAAATCTAAATTAAATTAAAGGGTAAAAGTGAATTATATCTCTGAGTTTTGGTCCCACATAAAGAGAGATAAGCGAATAATGTTATAACTGGTACCCCTAGTGGGACACAGAAGTTATTCAAAGAGAGCAAGATTGCGAATATTCGTAAATAGAAATAGAGAGATATTTGTGAAACAAATTTAGAAAGCAATTAGCCAGAAAAAGCAAAACATTACGTAAGTTGTCGCGCCGGATGTAACACACGTGTTTGTATTTAACAACAGATAGGTCGTAAATACATGATTAAAATTCAATTGAATGTTATTGATGTCCTTACCGAGTAAAAAACCGAGTAACAAACGAGAAACAAACCCATTAACCTCGGTCAAGGAAAACAGATTAGTAAAGCGAATCATTTCTATAAATATAAACGATTGAAACCAATTAACTTTATCAATTGCCAAAAATAATTTTGAAGAAGGAACTCAAATAATACCGCGAAATTTAAATGAAATAAAATCCCAACACATGGTTGAACTGAATTAATGGTTTTAAAATATAACTTCAGAATTAAGCAAAGTGAATTATTAACGAATTGATCTGCAAATTCAAAAACATAATGGCAGATAAGAAACCCAATAAAAATAATCCCGAGAGGAAAAAGAATGAAGAAATCAAACTGTCTAAATCAGTTTTGGAAAATAATGAAGAAACAACAATTAATGAATCTGAGGGTGAAAAATCTCAATCCAATAGTGATTCAAATAAGGACAGCGATACAACTAATTTCACAGTAGACGAGAATACTTTTAATGTAAACGATACTGATCAAATAAATGCGAAATATGATATAAGAGATAATAAATCGTATTCGAAGGAAGACAAATTAACAATTATTATGAATGGTATGAATAATCTACAAGCGAGGGTTAACGATACATTTTCAAACCAAAATAGATTATATGACTCGGTTAAGGAAAGTCAGGGAGAAACTAGCCAAGAAATCACCGTAGTTTACGAAAGAATTGGTTTTTTTGGCTAAAAACTTAACCGAGAAAATAAATAGAGAAGGCAGCGGTTTTAATGAAAGGTGCGAGGATTAGGCTAAATATTCAGAAGAAAATATGATTAGCGTCGAACAAAAAGTAAATTCTTTAACAATATCAAGCAAAGAACTTCATGAAAATCAAGCCGATCTGCTTGTTGCAAATATGCAAAATAGAAAGCGATTTCAAGAAATGGAGGAACAACAATGTATATTAGAAAAACGAGTAGACCGAAATATAGATGTTTCTAATGTAAGAATTCTTTTGATAAAAAATTATCCAGTTCCGAAATTTTCAGGCACTAATCGTGAACGTCTTATGATGTTCTTAAATGAATTCGAGCAATACATAAGAGCAATCGACGTTAGAAAAAATGATTTTCCATTTGTAATCCAAGTATGTCTGGAAGGGATGGCCAGAGAATGGTGGAAGGTAGTCCGCGAAAATCTTAGCGATGATCTGATATCTTTTAAGTAAAAATTCATTTAAAAATTTTGGAACGATAATATTTGTTTTAAAATAGGGAAAGATTTACAATATGATTGCTATATACCCGGAAAACTCACAAGATCGGAATATACGTTTATAATAATAAACATCGCGAGAGATTTAATTACACCACCCTCTAAAAGCTACGTGATAAAAAGCTTAGCTAGACATTTTGACGAGGAAGTCAGGGCTGCATTCATTATAAGAAATATCAAAACTTGCAAAGAATTTGTTGAATGTTTGGAATCACTGGACCAAGCAGGGGCTTTTAATTACCATGAACACTATTCGCCACGAGATAATTCAGCCTACAATCAAGGTTACTATAACTGACAGCAAAAATTTCGCCGAGATACTAGAAATAATTTTCGGAAGAATGATAGACACAATTTCAGAGCAAATAACAATGATCAAAATCAGGGTTATCCACGTGAAAATCAACATAAAAACAATTGTGAGCACGATCAGCGGGAATCTAAATTTGAAAATTATGAATCAAATTACAGAAATAATTATTCAGATAGAAATCGCGTTTATAATAGTCGTGATCATTATGAAAATCAAAATTTAAGATATAATAATCGGGAATGATACGACAACTGAAATTGGGGGTCTGAAAATCGACAAAACCGAGGTTCTCATAATAACTCGGGTCAAAAGTATCAATATGAAAATTATCAACACAGAACTATAGATAATCGAAATACAAATTATGATGCGCTTGCTGATCGACCTCAAAATTATCAAAACAAAAATGGTTAATGGTCTAATGGTTCTAATTGTTCATATGGCAATAATTCTTATAATGACTCTTATAATAATAGAAACTCACAATCTTTGTGTGGTACAGTAGAAAATGGTATATACAAGCGAGAAAATAATGGTTTACGTAATTTAAGCTCTAGGAATGGGCAGAGGGAACCTCAACAGGATAGCAAAAATATAAGTAAAGCTGCTGACATGATTGAAATACCACAAGATAATTATGAGATGAAACATGCTCGTCGTTTAGAAAATAAGCTAGAAAATGAAGATTGTACAAATAGTCACGAGAATTCGGGAAACGCTCGAGCCTCAATTTGGGAAAGTGCAACACGATGAGGCAAATCCGGGTTCTAACAACCTAAAAAAACCTCTTCCTTTAAACATGCAAGGTGATTTGTTAGAAAATGAAGATAATGAAGTAGTAAAAAAACTTTATAAATATCCAGTAATTAATTTTGAAATACAAAACACAAAAAGTAAGGCTTTAATCGATACTAGAAGTGAGGTAACATGTATTTCGGAAAATTTTTATGAAAACAATTATATGAGATTTAAAAAAAGCGAATTATTACCAATAGTAGGAACAAGTATTGTAGGAGCTACTGGGGCGAAACCTGTAAAATTGAAACATCAGGTTCATGCGAATTTTAAAATGGGCAAGTGGAATGAAGCGTATGTATTTTTAATAGTACTAAAGCTAAATAAGCAGTGCATAATTGGGGTTGATTTGTTGAAAAGATTAAGAAGTAAAATTGATTTTTCTAAAAATTCTATGGTCCAATCTACTTTTAACAGTATACAAATCATGTTAGAACGCAGGTAAGGAAGACTGAGTGACTAGGGCTAAAAAAGGAAAGCCAATTGATTTAAAAAACACACTTTTATTCGGTTTCCCTTATGCCAGTATATAAACCTCAAATTATCTAAGTAAAAAAATGGCAGCTTGGATTAAGTAAGGCGTAAAAAGATATCTTTGGCTTCTCAACAATTCCAAAACCTAGTGTGTATAGGCAACTTGTTCTCTACAAGAACTCATGCAGTGAGGTATAAATTTCTTATGCTGAGTTGAGATACCATGGCTGCTTGCTAGTTTTGACCCACCGAACCATGAACTTAGGCATTAATAAAATTCCCAGAATGGTTTCATGAGCTTCTGTAACTCAAAACAATAAGCTGAATAAAAGGTAGATCTTAAGAAACTTTAAAAAAGTGAAACAAATGAGTATTTGTAAGTTCAAGCTTCGTTTCAAGATAAGGCTAATAAAATAGTAGGAAAGATAGACTGACTTCTATGCAAAGATTGCACTTTATTTGCATAAAATGAAGTCTATCTTGTAAAATCATTGATAGAAAAGAAAGAGTAGTCTCAGTCTTCTTTTAAAAATAAAGGGGAGAAAAACAACTAGCTTATATAGCTTGCGACAAAAAAAAAGGCATTAAAAGGAAAACATGTGGAAATGTAGACGATTCTAAATAGAGTAGAATATTTAATTCTACAAATTTTGACTCTCGCTTCTGTGGGCTCATCTTTCTTAAA
>JAAAKG020085387.1:4829-16597 GCA_010014905.2 Druon quercuslanigerum | reverse complement strand
TAAAAATTTAAATTTTCTTTGGTTAATACATTTTTAACTAACTAATTAATACTAATAATTAACTAATACATTTTTTGATCCAAATTCAGCTCTTTTGAATGAAGATTTCATTAATTGGTGGACAGTTTCTCTTTTGTTAAAAATTCCTTTCTTGTTTGGCTGAAAATTATAATTTTTATCTGAAAATTTAGCTATTCTAGTTGCAAATTCAACTATTTGTTTGAAAATTTATTTTTATTTTTTTTAATTGAAAATTTATCTTTTACAAGGAATATAAATACTTAATATTTGGTTCAAGAATTATCTTTCGTGTAAAATTTGAACTTTTTTGGCAGAAATCAATACTCTGGGATGAAAATCTCGCTAAAAAATTAATTTTCTATTTTCTATTTTCTATCTAACTATTCCATTTTTGTTTGAAAAGTGATATTTTTTATTAAAAATTCAGCTATTTGTTTGAAAATTGATCTTTTTCAGCTGAAAAGGCAAGTCTTTGATTGAGAATTAATGTATTTTTTTTTAAATCGTCTTTTTGGCAGAAAATTAATCCATTTGGTTTTATGTAAATTATTGATTATGTTTTTAGCATTATTTATTTATTTAATCTATCGTGCTAACATATTTAAGAATATCTTTAAATATTAATTAAATTTCTATAAACTACAGATAGGCATTATTTGTAATAAACTCGCGAAAAATCATAGCGGGAAAAAGTTTGAGATACCTGGAAAAAACCTGGAATTTTCAGAGAATTTTTTTGCAGGATTTGAGTAGACACCCTGAATCAGTAAAAAGTCAAGGATTTTGAAAAAATTTAAAACGTCAGGGAATTTTTGTAAGAAGCATAATCCGTTATCACACAATTACTCTTTTTTCAAAAAAATTAATCCATGGGTTTAATACTATACTGAATTCAGGTCTGTACCAATTTCTAAACTTTCCTGAATTCTTTTGAAATATTTTAAGGTTTTTTAAACGATTCCAAGAAATTTGTAATAGATTTGAGTAATTTTGAAGAATTCTTAAGGAAAGTACTTCTCAATTCTCGGAAGGGCTATTGAAGGGTCCCACTGTATTTTAGTAGATTCCAAAGAATTTATGCCCAAAAATCTAGGGGCTTCGTAGTTTTTCAAAGATTTTCAAATAATTATTTCTATGTATTTCCAAAGATTTGAAAAATCTTCAAAGGTTTTAGTATATTTAAAAAGTTTCCAATGAGTTTTCAATTAATTTCACTGATTTGAATCGATTTCAGAGTTTTAAAACTTTCAGAATATTTTTAAAAATTCTCAGCAATTTCCAAGAGCTTCGAAAAATGTTACGAGATTTCAAAAAATGTTAAAGGCTTTAAAATAATTTAGGGAATTTTTAATTGATTTCCGTAGTTTAAGAGGGTTTTGTAGAATTTAAAATGTTTTAGGGTATTTTAAAAGTTTTTAAGACATTTTCAAGAGCCTTTAAAATGTTCAAAGGATTTAGTTCTAAAATAAAATCTCAGTTCTAAAATTAGGTGGCGCTGAAGTCACCAAAAAAGCGTTTTAACGCCATATGACGGCCAAAAAATGTTTTTTGAACTGCACTTCACATGTAAAGGTTCTTTGCCTCTAAAAAAGCTACAAAGTTCATTTCAACTTTTTTTCTTTACGATATACTATTTCTGAGTTATAGCATGCGGAATGTTCAAAAATATGTAAATATAGTATGATGAAGCTGATTAAAAAAGTTTTCATGCCGTTGTAAAGAATTTCCTAGAATTTTGAAAGGTATGAAATTATTTTATAGGACCTATAAGGTTTTAACGATATTTAAAAAGATTTCAACGGCTTTTGTACGATTTTCAAGGAGTTCAGTCATTGTAAGAGAATCTCAAATATTTGTTTGCATTTTATTTGAACTGATTTGAAATTCACCTTGAATTCTTAATTATTTATCCTGAATTCTTTTGAATTCTCTTGAATTTTTCGAATTTACTTGAATTCTTCTAAATTCACTCAATTTCACTGAATTTAATGTATTTTTTTAAATTTATCCTCAAGTCTTTCGGACTCACCTCTTTTCTGTGAAATGTCTTGAATCCCCTTGAATTTTTCTAAACTCATTTCAAACTTACTGAACTTAATGAATTTGAAATTTTTTTTATTGTTTTCAGCTCACTCCAAATGTATTGAAAAAATAGATTTTGTTGAATTTTCTCCAAAAATTGTTTTGATCTCTGATGATTATATCTTGAATTCATTAAAATTTCCCTGCAATTCTTTTCAAATAAAATAATATTATTCACAATATTAAGGCTTTAGGTAGTTTAAAAACGTGTTTAAATATTAATTATCTGGAAAAATGAAAAATTAGCCCGGAAAAATCGGAAAATTTTCAAAATTAAGTTTTTTTGATCACCCTGTATATGTTCTTAAACAAATATTTCTGTTCTCAACTTTTTATTTTTTTCATCCTTTTCCGGCCGGTGGATATTTCAAAAGCTTTTACTCTCTTCAAACCCACCCGCTGCGTCCCTTTGAAAATAAAAATCGTCTCTATGCGTATACACGCAAGAACTTCACCCCCGCAAGGTAAAAAAGAAAAACAGTGAAGGGATGGAAAAAGAGGGTATGGCACAGCCCTTAGCAACGAGTCTTTGAACCATGTGATTAAAGTCCCTGAGCCGCAGTAAAAATTATATCGTTCCTACTTCCTTTTTTGCCATATGTCGAGATTCGCCCTTTTTACGGAAGCACGCACTTTACGGAATTTTTATTTTCAGGGCTCGGATTTAATTGTTCGACTTTTTTTATTTTTTGACAAATCGCGGATTTTTTCCAATTTTTGAAGAAAAATGCGACTTGCTGACAGTTCGCTACACTTAGTTTCAATTTTGTGCACAATTAAAGTTTCGAAATGTAATTCAGAAGTAAAAAATATTGTACCATTTCAGTTAAAAACATTAAAAACTGAATAATTTCTCATTAAAGGTTTGTGCTTAGAAAATCTTACATTAATAGTATTTTAAATTGAACAATTTCTATTTTCTTGGATCGCTATTTAAAATTTTAAGGTTTACCAGTTAGACATTTTGATTTCGAAAACGTTTAAAATCTATTAATTTCCATTTCAATTACAGTCTTAATACTCGTTCCCCTTTTCCCATTGCCTATCTTTATAAAAGACTTTTTTTTATTTTCTCTCTTTTTTCAAGAAACTTACCCTTCTTCTTTTTTTTTTTTTGCTTAAATTCGAACTGAATAAATAAGATTAATACGAAAATCAAACTGTTTTTAAAAATTAAAAGTTCATTCGTTTTGGCTCGAAATTTGACTATTTACTTGAAAATTAATCTTTTTTGGTCAAAAATTTAACTGTTTTGTTGAAAATTTGCTTTCTTGAATAGAAAATGTATCCTTTTGAATTAAAAATTTCTCTCCTATTGTAAAAAATTATTCTGTTTTGCTTGAAATTTTTTTTTTTTTTAAATAAACTGTTTTTTAATTTAACTGTGTTAAAAAATTAGCCTTTTTGGCAAGAAAATCTAACCATTTGGTTAAAAATTTATCCAGATTATTGAATTTTCGTCTCTAGATTGAAAGCCCAACTATTTTATTAAAAATTCTAATTTTCAGTTGAAAATTATTATTATTTTTCAAATTCAACTATTTGGTTAAAAATTCACCATGTTTTGGACGAAAACTATTTGCTGAAAATTTAACATTTCTGGCTATCAATTCAACCGTATTCTAAAAAATTGTCTTTTTGTATGAAAAATTTAACTGTTTGGTTAAATATGCAACTGTTTTTTGTTGAATCTTAATCTCCTTTATTTGAAAATTCGAGCATTTGGTTAAAAGTTCAATTATTTCGTTCGAAAGTCGTTTTTTTGTTGTAAAAAATTGAAATGTTTTATTGAACATTCATCTTTTAGGATATATAATACTTCCTCATTGATTTTTAAATTAATCTTTTATGCTGGAAAAATAATCTTTTTTCGGAATTTTAATTATTTGGTTAAATTTTTTTTAATCTGAAAAATTTACTTACATGAAAACTTATGCTTTATATGTTTAAAATTCAACTATTTAGTAGAAAATACATGTATTTTTCTTGAAAATTCATTTTTTTAAAATTAAGATCTAGTATTTTCTTAAAAATTCGTCTTATTTGGTTTACTGTTTTTTGATTAATTTCTTTCGTTGGAAATTCATCTTTTTGCGTAAAAATTAATTGTTTTTGTTGAAAATTCATATATTTAGTTGAAGATTCAACTATTTTGTTAAAACTCGTATTTTTTCGTTGAATTAAACACGTTGGCAATTTATTATCTTTTTCTGTTGAAGTCATCTTTCTTAATTGAAACTTCGTTTTTATTGGTTAAAAAATAACCTTTTACTGAATATCCAACTGTCTTAAAGAAATTGGTCTTTTTTCTTGTAAATTAATTTATCTAATTCAATTATTTGGTTGAAAATTCATCTTTCTTCCCTGAAAATTATATTTTTTGTTTAAAACTCTTTCTCAGGTCGATAAGTAAACTGTCTTTTAAAAATATGTTGAAGATTTTTAAAATTAAATCATTTAGTTGAAGTTTATTCTCTTTTTTTGAAGATTCGACCGTTTTTTGTTGAAAATTGATCTATGTAGGTTGAAAGTTCAACTATTTGGCTAAAACTTTAATTACTTTGTTAAAAGTTCGTCTCTTTTAGTTGAAAAATCATACTGTGTTGAAAATGCAATATAATTTAATTGAAAATTTATTTTTCAGGTTTAATTACAAGTCAAATATTGTCTAAACAATTCGACTTTTATTTTATTTATTTTTTAAACTTTTGTTAGAAATTCATCGCTTTTGGTTGAAATTTCAACTACTTTGTTGAAAATGTCATGTATTTCTTCTTGAAATCTTAGGAATTTCAAGTGTATCATATTGAATTTATTATTTCATCCGTATTAGTTTCATTTAAAAGAATTTATTTCCCGATTCTCTTAAAATGTTAATGATGAATTTCATATTTAAATTGTAAAATTGAAAGCCTTATTTATAGAGTAACTTCATATTTTAAACGTTCAAGATGATGTTCAAATGAACGAATTTTTGTATACTGATGACTCTATAAGCTATATAAAGGACTTAAATGTTTGTTCGTTTATATTGGAAATAATATATTTACTGAAACAAAATTGTAATGCATATTTTTAATTTTAGTTGAAACAATATTTAGAGATAAAATAAACTTGGGAAAAAATATTCCGTTCATTTGAACGTTCTGTGGTTCAAAATTAATTATAAATTATAAACTTCTCTCATTTGAAAATAATTGTTGTTGACAAAGTTAGAAGTTCAGGAAGAAATATTTTAAACTAAGATTCAGAACTCTTCAATCTGAATGATTATTGTTGAAAAATTGTGTTAACTTCAAAGTTTATTTTCATTATAAAGGAATATTTGAAAACCAATGAGAATTATATACTCTATATTCCTAAATAATTCAAGCTTCATTTTAGTGATTTAATCATTTAGTGTCTGATACTGCTTTTTCTCATTATCTTTAAAAATTTGATGGAATTTTTATGGAATTTTTGTTGAAATTCCATGCAACTTTCTTTTTAATTTTATGCGACTTTTTCCAAGCCCTGCAATCGATCCGTGCCCTGTTTTTTTGCGGAAAAAGCATTACAGTGTGTGTATGAATGAGTCCGTAAAAATGTAGAAGTCGAGTTAAAAGATACGATCTTTTCTGAGCTCAACTTTACAATTCAGATATTTTACTACAGACAGACGAGTTGTTACTTAAATGGCACGAATTCCACCCTTTTAGGACTGAAACACTCGGATAATTACTCTTTTAAGGCAAGAAAACACTGAAACTGAAACTCATGTCACGCGCAGTCTAGATTATTATGGAAGTAGAGTAACTTTCTTTTATTCTCGTTTTCTTACTGTGTAGGTGTCAATTAAATCTTTAACACTTCGTCTTTAATGAAAGGAAATTTTTACTTCTGTTCTACATGAATTTTTCGTTTTAAACATTAAAAAAAATGCAGATTTCACACTGTTTATTATGTTTACCTATTTTTCTCCCGTTTTTGGAAAACTTCTCCTATTTCTCGTCTTTTTGCTTATATGCAAACTGAATTAATAGAAACTAATAAAAAAAAAAAACTATTTTTTGTTGAAAGTTAATTCATCATTATTTTGACGAAAATTTTGTTGTTTGGTTAAAAATGTTCTTATTTGGTTGAAACTTTGTATTGTTTTGTTTGAAAATCGAACTTAGTGATAATGAAATTTTTTGGTTGGAAACTAATCTGCTTTGTTTAAGGTTTAATGTATCAACTATAAAATTTTTCGTTAAGAATTCATCTTTGTTAGTTAAAAATTTAACTTTATTCTTGTAAGTTGAAATACTTGATTGAAAGTAGTAAAAATAAATATTTTTGGCTGAAGATTATTTTTTTAAGGCAAATTGAACTTTTCCATTTTTCGTTAAAAATTGAACTACTTGATTGAAGTATGAATTATTTTGTGAAAAATTATTTTCTTTATCAAAATTCACTTTTTAGGTATATATCAATTTTTTAACGATAAATTGAACTGAATGCTGAACGTTCAACTTCTTTGTCCGGCATGTACTTTTTTTGGTTAAAAACTCCTCTTTATCTTGGTTCGAAATTCGTTTTTCTCTTTGTTAAAATTATTTTCTGTTAACGCAAAGTTAAAATATTCCATTTTTGGTTGGGAATTCATGTATTTTGTCAAGAACTCGCATTTTTTGTTTGAATGAACCCATTAACGACCAAAGCTATCAATTTTATAACATGAGTTTGACAGCAAAATTTATGGGTATAGCAAAACAATAAATATATCAAAAGTACTGTACCTTATGTTTTTGGGTGAGCTAAATTCGAATCCGTGGTCAAAATTCGAATATTTTGACTTCAAAATTAAATATGGCAGTTTTTCCTACAAAAATAGCGAAAAATGTTTCATTTTTTATTTTTATAATTTTTTTTAGGCATAAAACGCGTTAATATCTTGAAATTTCTTCAACCATCGGTGCACAAAATTATTAAACTTTAACAGAAAATTTTTATATGTGTTTTTTCTTCCAAAATGACGGACAAAATGAAAAAATGTCCAAAAAACTGTCTTTTTCCATCATCGTTATTTTTCTCAAAAACTTCAAAGTTAAAAAAAGTTATGTAAAAATTCGCATGAAATTTAATCAATTATTTCCCAAAAACTATATGCTCTGATACAAATTTTCCAAGAATAAAAATGTCTTAGAATTAATCAAAGAATATTCTTGAATATTTTCAGATTTTTTGAAAAATGTTTTCTAAAAAATCTTTAAAAATTGCATAGTGTTCTATGGTTAATTTCAAGACATTTGTAATCTATGAAACTTTTTTTTAAACTTTGAAGTTTTTAAGAAAAATAACGATGATGGAAAAAACAGTTTTTGGGACATTGTTGCATTTTGTCCGCCATTTTTGAGAAAAACACATGCATAAAAATTTTCTGTTAAAGTTTAAGAATTTTTTGCACCGATGATTGAAGAAATTTTAAGATATTAACGCGTTTTATGTCTGAAAAAAATTATAAAAATCAAAAATCAAACATTTTTTACTATTTTTGTATGCAAAAACCGCCATATTAAATTTTGAAGTCAAAATATTCAAATTTTGACCACGGATTCAAATTTAGCTCACCCAAAAACATAAGGAACAGTACTTTTGATCTATTTATTGTTTTTTATACCCATAAATTTTGTGGTCAAATTCATGTTATAAAATTGATAGCTTTGGTCGTTAATAGCTTTAACTGTTTTTTATTTAAAATCGATTTTTTTATCAAAGTATCAACTATTAAATTTTTCATAGAAAATGCATCTTTATTCATTGAGAATTCAAGTTGATTGACACTTCCACTGTCCGGTTAAAAGTTGAAATACTTTGTTAAAAACTAATTTTCTTGGCTAAAGATTCATATAATTGATTACAAACTCGTTTTTTTTTTTATTGAAAATTAATTTTGTTAGCACTTGTTGAATATTCATATCTTTTGATTTAAACCTTTATATTCATAGTTTAAAAATTTAAATATTTTTAGTTAAAAATTCGTTTAAGAGTCAAATGTTTAAAAAAACTTCTATACTGTTTATCGTCAAAAGTCATCTTTTTGGGTTGAAAAAATTCATTTCTTCTAGTACCTCTGCTTTAAGAGCATTTTGGGCTGTGAAGTTTATAAATATTTAACAGAAATGTTTTGTGGCATGATATTGGAGTCGAGAATATTGAGGAATATTTTTAACTTCTTTTTTTTTGTTTCCCTTTTTTCTCCCATAGTCTATCTATCGATCAAACAATTTTTTTTCATTTTCAACGACTCATTGTTAGAATTCAAATGTACAGAATCGACGAAAATTTCCAATTTCAAATTGCAATGAAACGAGAGGAGTAGAGATAACGACTCGGGAAAGCTAACAATAAGAGCGGATCAAATAGCTTTTATTCGTGAATCGTTCGTTCATGTATGGGTTAATAAACTCTGCTCAACTGACATATTTTCTTCCATATCTGCCTCAAAGAATTCCATATGTTGTGGCTTCTATAGTTATAATAGGGAATGGAACTAAATTAATAACAATTTTTCCGAAAATGGTTTTATTGCATAAAAAATTCTTGAAAAATCAAATGCAAGTATTGACAGGATTTGTTTCAATTCTCATTTTTTATATAGTAATAAAAAAAACTTATAATTTTAATATTACATAAAATTTTAGCGTAGAATTAATTTTTTTTCTTACTTTCAGCATCAATGTTTCTTGAAATTAGTATAGTGTATTAAATAATTTTCTTCTTTCTATAAGTCTTTCAGTGAAAAATTGTTTGTCACAGTGCGATACGGTCACACAATAATATTACACTAATATATGTTTGGTTAAGAATTCATCTCCTTTAAATAAAAATTCTACTGTTTGGTTGACAGTTGAATTATTTAGTTAAAAAGTAATTTTTGTATTGAGTTTACAGTTATTTTTGCGAAAGTTCAACTGTTTGGTTGAAAATTCGTTTTTTTTTTTAATTTAAGTTTAAATCGTTTGGTAAAAAAACTTTAGAATATGGTTGAAAAATCAACTGTTTGATCAAAAATAAACTCTTTGTCGAAAATTCATTTTTTCGGGTGTAAAAGTAATTTATGTTTCTAAAAATCCTCTTTTTTAGCTATAAAACTCGTTTTTTTTTTGGTAAAAAATTTATCTTTTTTAAATTAAATGATTTTGTTAAAACTAGGCCAGAAGAAACTATTAAACCATGTCGACTTTAAATCTTAAAAATATAGAAATTCCATTCATTTTATCAAGAAGAATTTATTCCCCTAGTTTCGTGAAATATCACCTTATTTTCCCTGATTGGATAGCACTTTGGACTTTAAAGTACGGGAACAGAATAGTTTTTTTTGTAAAAAACATTTTTTGTTCTTATTCAGCGTTCCCATATTCCAAGAAATTTTTATTTAGTTTAAAAATGTGAAAATTCTATTTTAAGTTTTCATCATTTATTTAAATTGAAGATCGTATTTTATATCGTAATCTGCAGTCAAGTTTTTATCAATTTGTGGTCAGTTAATGGAGTTAATGGAACATTCTCAATTTGAAAACATTTCTAAGAAAATTACTTCGTCCTGATAATACCTTAAAATAAAGATCGTATATTTTATTGCAATCGATTGCGGTCAGTGTCACATTGTCAACTTCTACGTCATCATTTCCTCGAAAGTGAATCATTTTTTCTGATGAAACTTTTGTAAAATAAATTAAGCAAGACTTACGCTTGGGAGTGGTCTTTTCTTTAAACTTTAAAATGTGTAGAAATATCTGAAAAAAATCTGGAATTTTCTTCAGAATTTAAATAGAGACCCTGAAAAATTTATACATATAATTATACGATATACTTAATTTACACCTAATATCTTCCTAAAAAAGGATTTCGGTCTTGAATATTTGAAAAAATATATTGTTGTAATAAATACTAAAGTGAACATTTATTTTGTGTTTCAGGTATAGTTGACTCATGCAGGGGATTATTTTATATCTCAGAATAGAATTTGCTGATCGAATTGGTATGTAAAAGATTGTTTTAAACAATTTCAAGCTCCTTAAATCAACGTTTTTTAATTTGGACTGAGCGTTTTTTCAATTGAATTGAATTTAAAATTTAAATAAAAAATTTGGATGTCTGTTGACACCCTGATGACAATGTCAGAGAATTTTTATACCTAGATTATTATTTTAGGGCATTCAAAAGCTCTCAAGATATTTTAATATATTTTCAAATAATATATATTAACAAGAATTAAAAGATTTCTACGGGTTTTAACGATTTTCCAATATTTTAAGGTATTTCCAAAAAATCCCAGGAATTTTCAGTAGATTTCAAGAACTTGAATGGGTTTCAAAGAATTTCAAAGATTTTAGGGTCTTTTTAAGAATTCCAAGGAATTTTTTTGTAGAATTTTGAAGAATTAAAAGGGGTTAGTCAGGGAAAAATGAGTGAAAAGTAAGGGAATGTTAAAAATGAAGTTTTGCTATCAACCTTTCTTTGCTGTATGATCTCATTTTCATCAAGCTCATTTTTTAAAAAGAAATCAGCAAGGGTATTTTCAATTTAAAGTCTAAAGTATCAGAAAGTATTGGAACTTTCTTCAAACAAAAACGCGGTTTATTTGTGAACACCGTACTTTTAATATTTTCTTAACATTTAAAAAACATAAAGAATACATTTTTTTCTTCTAATATTTTATTAAATTTTCAAGATTTTTGTTAAGCGCGAATAGCGAGTAAAAGAGCTTTTTGGTTCAAAATTTAACCACTTTTAAATATCATTTTTTTTATTTATATGGAAAAATTTTCTTCTTCAGTTTAAAATTAAAATATTTGGTTGAAAATTTCTGTATTTTATTGAAAATTCGTCTTTTGTGGTAAACAATTAATCTTGGTGGCGAATTCACCTTTTTGGTTAAAAATTCAACTATTAGGTTGAAAGTGTAATTAAACATTAAAATATTTGGTTGAAAATTCATGTATTTTGTTGAAAAATATTCTGTTTTGGCAGAAAATTAATCTTTTTGGTTGAAAATTCATTTCTTTGGTTGAAAATTAGTTTTTTTTATTGAAAATTAATTTTTATAACTAAAAATTTGACTACATTTTTCGTGAATTTTTTGTTAGCATTCTATATTATTGGTAGCAAATTCCTTTGTTTGGTTAAAAATTGAAGCATTTCATCAAAAACTTAATAACCTGCTTAAAAACTTATTTCTCTGACTGAAACTTAAACTATTCTATTTTTGGTTGAAAATGTATCTTTTTATTTGAAAATTCATCTATTTTGTTGAAAATTTTTCTTTTTTTGGTAGGTAATTTAACCTTGCTGGTTAAAAATTCACTACTAATTTGGTTACAAATTCCATTAAAAATTCAAATAATCGGTGGAAAATTCATGTTCACCAAACTCTCGCTTTGAGTTCAGTGTCAGGGGTTTTCTTGAAATAGCCTTGGGCTGAATTTGAAGGGATCGAAAAGCTTGAACCGTTTCCAATTGGAATCCATGGTATTGCGCAATATACTTGACTGAGCAATCACGCACTGCGGCCCTCACAAAACCACTGTCGCAATCGCTCTGCCCCCCCCCCCCCCCCCCCCCCCCCACCCGCCCCCCGGCGGGCGACCGGCGCGCGCTGAGCGGGGGGGGGGGAGGGAGGGGGGGGGGGGGGGGTTGTG
>JAAAKG020085376.1:0-16597 GCA_010014905.2 Druon quercuslanigerum | reverse complement strand
CACATTATCTTAAGAACAGTTTGAAGGATATTGTGTTCAATTTTTATCTTAAAATATAAAGAACTTTGTCTTTCGGAACGAGTTGAAGTGAATATATTTAGTAAATTGGCTGGTGTGAAAAATGAAGTTTTTTTGATATTTTACAGAAACGGTAAAAGATACAACTTTTTTGCCAAGAGAAAAAGAATGCGCCATGAAATTTTCTACAAAGTGATTTTTTAAAAAGTTAAATTTTCGAAAACTTATTTTCAAGTCATCCGGGGCCAACTCGAGCGGCCTGAAGCGCCTAGGCAAATATTATGCGTGGTTATAGAACCCGGAGTCTCAATTGTTCTTGTTGTATTCATATTTAGTTAATAAGTGAAATAAATGTCATTTTCTGCTATTTTAAAATCCCTTAGATTATTAAAAAGTTATAAAACATTAGTGAATTTAAAATTTTTTTTGATTTTAAATTCACTAATGTTTTAATAAAATGAAATTTATTTAACTTATTAACTCAATATGAAGATAACTCTAAGAACAATTAAGAAAGGGAGAACTATGGATTCATAAATATTCGACATGATTTGATAAGGAAATTTTATGTATACGAATCTATCCTGATGATGAAAACGTTTTGTTTTCGAAACGTCGAAGATTGGAATAAAGGATTCATTAACATCGCAATTCATTCCCTTGGTCTGAAGCATGTCACTTTTACCATATCACTCAATAAGGACATATTTTTAATTTTTCAGGATATAAAACGAAATTTCGGAAGAATTCGAGTCATTTAAAAAGATGTTTGGAAGTTCGAGATTTTGAAATAAAATTTTGAAGCTTTTTAAGGATTTTAGAACTATTTAAAATGAAAATAATTCAACTTTTAATATAACAAGTGTTCAGTTTATAACAAAAATGTAATCGTTCAATTTTTAATATTTCTAACATAAAATTGCTTAAAGTGATTTGTAGATCAGTTTTTATTACTTCAAATGGAAAAATTGTTAGCTTTCGAGTTAAAATTTTTTTATTTCATTGACCGTGAAAACTTTTTGCGAAACGGGAAATGACCGGGAATTTTCTTATGTGAATAAAATGGCTATCCTCATTCAGGAAAAGTTCAATCAAACTATTTTTACATATAAAAATGTATCAACACATTTGATAGACCTTTCTATGAAATTCTATCCATCTAGAAATCCTATTTCTATATTCTGATTTCCTATTTCTATACAATTCTATCTGTTAAGAAATCGTACTTTTCTATTAACAGTTTCTCATAGAAGCTCTATTAAATTACATCGTCACAAGACTTGTATAAAATCCTATGTTTCGTAATACCGGAAATGGTTTTCAAATGATTATGAATTTGAGATAGCGTATTTGATAGGATTGAATGGAATGTTTATAAAAAAAGCATACAAATGTATATCATTAGTAATTCTATCCAAACGCTTGATGTAAAGTAATCGACTTTTAAAAAAATTTCTAACAAAAACGTTTGACAGAAATTTAAAGGAAAGTTCTAAAACTGCTAATGCAGAAAAGAGATAGAAACATACTACATTCTTTAAATTAATTTTTGCATTTTTTTTGGAAACCGGGAATTTTTCAGGTGTAATTTTACTTTTTTGGAATTTCGCTCAATGTTACCAACTATCTCCGCTAAAATGTCCGAGATCATTTTATATTCAAGATTTTAAAGTTCATCTTGGATCACGAAAACTCGAATATTTCCTAAATTACGATCGACGTTATTTCACTATATAAATTGCGGCGTTCCGCAAGAAAAGGGCTTGTTTTCTTTTTTTTTGGCGAAACGTCATAATTTATATTCTGAAACATCAGTTTTTTCCTTGCGCAGAATTTTCACTTCGGTTCATTAAATCACCCACTTCACACTATTTTCCCTATTCCCCTCTTTTCCTCATTTTTTAAAAGAATGACTCCTTTTCTCTCCTATTTTGAAGAAACTTCTGTATTTTCTCGTTTTTTTCTGCTTAAAAGACAGCTGAATTAATAGAACCGAATAAGAATATCTAATTATTTTTGGTTATAAGTTAATTATTTTTAATTGAAAGGTCTGCTTTTACGTTTGTGTTACAGAATTGATGCCTTTTAGTTAAAAATTCTACTGTTTGGTGGAAAATTTAATTATTTTGTTGAAAATTCGTCTTTTTGGATAAAAATCCGTCTTATTGGATTTAAAATTCATTTTTTGATGGAAAATCTTATTTTTTAGTTAAAAATTAAACTTTTGATTTAAAAATTATACCTTTTTTGAAAATTTTACTCTTTTGCTTAAAAGTTCAACTATTTCGTTCGAAATGCAATGTTTTGGTTGAAAATGTCTTTTTCTTGTTGAAAATTAAACTATTTGATTGAAAATTAACCTTTTTTTCTTTGAAAATTCATCCTTTTGTCTTTAAAAGTTAATTCTTTTCCTTCATTGGTTGAAACTTCCAATGTTGTGTTTAAAATGCAATATATTTCGATTTGAAATTTTAGGAATATCATACCTACATTAATTTAATTAAAAATAATTTATTGTCTATGATTTCCCTATTTTTCTTGAAAAATCACCCTATTTCACCTGTTTCGAGAGCATTTTTGAATATGGAGTCTAAAATCACTTTTACAATAATTGACATTATATATTTTACTTAGAAGTTTTAAAATGTTTGATTCGTTTCAAAATTGATATAATAAAGAAGTTCATATTGCAAAATTGTTACTTACCATAAACACTTAAGAGTCAACGGATAAAAATGTAATTTTTCACCGAGAAAACCGGGAAATAACCTAGAGTTTGTTTAAGTTTGAGTGGCTCGTGGCAATTAAAAATCAAAAGGCATTTGTTTGCTCTATGGCGGCCTTTTAATCTCTTTGATGAAATTAGTTATTGTTATATATTTTTTAACATAAAATGTTGATTTGCAGATCTGTTAACATAAAATTTGTTTACGTTTCAGGTTCCGACAGAATCTTCTGACACCTTTTTGAAAATCACTGTGACTTCTCCACAGAAGATGGGGGAAGGAATGGGAGCCTACGTTGCCTATCGAGTAGAAACAAAAACCAACATGCCTATTTTTCGAAGTAGAAGTTTCAGCGTAGTTAGGCGATTTAGTGATTTTCTAGGTCTCCACGATAAGCTGACTGAAAAGTATCTTAGAAATGGGAGAATAATTCCACCCGCTCCAGAAAAAAGCGTCATTGGTAAATTTGATTATTAATCATTTCATGATTAAATGAAAATTATTCTTTTGGGTTTTAAGGAATTGCAAGATTTTTATTAGTTTTTTAATTTTTACAAAAAATGCAGGCATGACGAAAATAAAGATGTCGGGTGACAAGAACCAGGAACAAAGTTCGAGTTCAACTGAATTTATTGAACGTCGAAGATCAGCATTGGAAAGATATTTGAATCGAACAGCCGCTCATCCAATTCTTGGAGTTGATCCCGATTTCATCGATTTTTTGAAGGCCGGTAAGTCATAAAGAATCTAAGTTCAAAGTATTCATAGTTGGCGATAATTCCGATTAAAATAATTTTGGATTTGATTTTCACTAGATATGGAATTACCAAAAGCAACAAACACTTCCGCCTTGAGTGGAGCTGGAGTGATGAGGTTGTTCAATAAAGTAGGAGAAACCGTGAACAAAATCACTTACAAAATGGATGAAAACGACACCGTAAGTATAAAATTCCAAACTATTCTTAAAATCCGAAAAATGTATTTTGCACGCATCGATTAAGACCGGTTATGACTGATTTTCTGTTGCTTACATTAGGAAGGTAAGGTATGTTGAATTCGTACCAGATACAAAGTAGCTGCCTACGATTTTTATTTCAGCTTCTCAAGTTCTGGCCTTCAAAAACTCGGATGTCTTTTAGGATGTACGGGTTTATATTTAAAAGGTGGTAGTAGAGAACTAGATAACCAACATTTGTTCGATAATTATTGCATGAAAGATTCTTTAAAAACAAAAACACGTTGTGCTAAATGGATTTCTTCAAAATTTTATTTTTAAATTTAAAATTTAAAATTTAATTAAAATTGAAGCGCCGTATTTTAGCATAGTAATAATTTCTTCCCTACACAGAGTGGCTGTTAATTCTTTAAACAAATTACCGGTCATGATAATTTTCATTTTATATGCCTTTCAGTGAGAAAACGCATCTCAATTAAAATGTTTTCTCAGAACAGAATAATTTTTTTTGTTGCATACAAAATTTTGTTATTTTTATTCGGTGTCTCCGTATCTTGGGATTAGGTTTTTATTTGTTAAAAAATTGAATAATTGATTTTTAATTCCTACCGAAAGCCGATTTTTAAAATCTGTAGAATTTTAACTTCAAAATTTCTGGACGAATTAAATAAACTTTTTAGAGCAAACGTTTTTTTTACGAGCATTAAGCTCTGGAGTGTACTTCTGTTTTTCTTTAAATAGCGATTTTAGTTTTATATTTTTTTTTTCGTTTTTATGAAAAATTCTGATTTTTTTTATCTAGTTCTGTAATACCGCCACCCTTTATTTATAAATTTGCAGGGTGCACACTGGACCGAGAATACTGGGAAATAATAGTAAATGTATTTTTGACAACAATTTAAATAAAATAGTAGAAAACCTTTCTAATCAACAATTTTGTAGGCTTGAACAATTTCAAATTAAAAGCGTTTCAAAATGATTAACCGTTAACATATTATAATAAAAGATTTAAAAAATTAAATTATCATATTTAAAATTGAATAAAAATTAAACGCAGGACAGTTTAAAAATAAACAATTATAGGTCTGTTCAAAATTAAATGATTACCAAATAGAAACGTTGAAAATTGAACTCGTTCAAAATGGCATGATGAATAAAAAGTCTTTCCCTTTTTTCTTGAAATTCCCCCTTTTTCCATATTCTCAAAAAACTTCCCCTTTTCTCTTTAAATATAGATATTTGAAAATAGAAGATTTTGTATTGCACTAAAAATGCTCTGAAATTAGTCAGTTTACCTATTATTGAATAATAATTAAAGCTATTATAGCCCTTAAATAAATTATTTATGCATAAATAATTTACACAACTCCAGTGCTGAACCATTAAAAATACTCTTAAAAAAATATTCGAAGCTGAAAAATTTTAAAGCACATTTAAAATGTGAAAATTGGAGACTGAAGTTGTTATCCAATAAAAAAATGGGAATAGTTACAAAATATATAGTACTTTTTAAATATGTATTCGAACGTGAACACTTTTTAGTTGAAATAGACAAATTTAAATACCTAATTAGAAAGTGGAATATTTCAAATTCATCAACTGCAATGTTAAATTGTCTAACTTGAGTAATTTTCAATTTGAGTTGGGCACTGAAGAGTAGGGCGGGGTGAAAACTCAAAAATAAATTAAATCGGTCGAGCTGAGGATACTTATGACTTGGCATTCGACAAAAGTAAAGAAAATTTAATCAGTAAAATTTAACGATTTCAAATTCAAAATATTTCCTTTTGGGTAAAAAATTATGACGAATTTGTTATGTTCGCAGTTTTTACTAGTAAAAAATAATAAAAAAATATGAAATGTAATAATTTCCCCTTTTTGAGCTGTTTTTGCGCCCTGATCCTTGAAATGGTACTGTTTCAAATTGAATGCTTTAATAGTTAGATAGTTGTAATATTCGCATTGAAACTTTATAGATTATTTCCAATTTTTAAATAATTTAAAATCCTTACATTAATAATTAGTGATACTGATATGAGAGCATTTAAATTCGATCATTTTCTAATCAAAGAGTTTCAAAAATTAATCTTTTGAAGCGGGAAAATATTTGACTTCATTTAGAATTGACGAATATTTTATTTGTAATTAGGTACCTAAAATGAAACGATTTAAAATGTAAATTAAAAAAATTTAAAACCCAAATAGTTGAATGATTTGTCGAAAAGTCGCGAATAGTTCAAATTTCCGAATAATAATTTTGAATCTTAATGTTACAACTTCACAATTTCACAAATATTATAAATTTCTCTTCAAAGAACTCCAGTATTAAAAATGGCTAATTTTACAATTCTAAGTTAAAGAGTCTTCTGTTTGAAACGAAGTTTATAAATTATAATCGATACAATCTAATAATTTAAATAAAATTTTCCAGCTGTAAAAGCTTGAATTTATTCATTTTAATAGCCAGAAAGAAGTTTTCAAACACGGAAAAGCGGGAATTTTTGTATTGCATTTTAGCTGCCACCTTGATTATTAGACTTTCATATACTTTGCTGATCGCTGACCTTTCAGTTTTCATTTGTAGAACCAGGTTACCATAAATCTAAGATATCGATTTGTTTATTACAGTGGTTCGAAGAAAGAACGACGCAGATTGATTCTTTGGATACTCAATTGAGAGCTTTGCATTCGGCTGTAGAAAATTTGACAAATCAGAGACGAGAGTTGGCGAATTGCACAGGTGCGACTGCGAAAGCTGTTGCAGTACTTGGTCATGGCGAACAAGGAGCTGCTCTTGGAAGAGCTTTGGCACAATTAGCAGAGACCTTGGAGAAAATTGAGGTCGTCAGAAAAGCACAAAGCAACAGTGATCTTTATCAATTCGCAGAAATGCTCAGGGAATACGTCTCTTTGATTACGGCAATCAAGGTGAAGAATGCAGATATATGAGAATGAAAATAACTGTTAATTAATTATTCCAATGATAATCTACTGATGATAAAATGTTTAATGTATTTTTTCGAATTACAGGAGGTGTTCCACGAGCGAGTGAAGGTATTTCAAAACTGGCAGCACGCTCAGATGATGCTGAACAAGAAACGTGAGCACAAAGCTAGACTCGAACAAACAGGTCGCAGCGATAAAACAAATCAAGCAGCGACTGAAGTCATCGAATGGGAATCGAAAGTCGAGAGAGGTCAAGAAGAATTCGACAAAATTTCGCAGATGATAAAGAAAGAAGTGGATAGATTTGAATTGATCAGAGTCGATGATTTCAAGAAACAATTGATACAATATCTGGAGAATATGCTGAAGCATCAGAATCAATTAATTCAGCATTGGGAGAGCTTTTTACCTGAGGCACGCGCCGTCGCGTGAATATTCCATGTAATTTCTAAGAGAATATTTTTTATTGAAGTTTACCTGCTGGGTTACGTGCGTGTATAAAAGAAGATTGTGCAATGCAATAGATAAGATGAGAAATTGAGAAGCGTTCTAAACGCTGCAAACACGAGGATATTTGTCATTCCCAAGATATTGGTAGGTTTTAAGCTAATTGATATTCGATGGATCTAATTAACGCATACATTTTTTTAATATGAAGTCAAGTATTTATAATTTGTAATGATACTGCAAATGTCTCTCTGAATTAGAAATTAGAACGGGTACATTGTACATGCGAGGAAAATTATACTTTGTGTATAAATTGAAAGTATATTGTCATTGCTATTATCACTATAAGCATTATATATCTTTTAGATATTGTTATTCGACAATAAAAATTCAGTTGTACCAAAATTTTCACTGGTCTTCTGTCTTGAAAATTTTTTATTTTTCACTAGTGTAGTTACTTTTAATTGTTTTCAAGTTAATGTTTAATTAATCTTAGTTCACAACTTCAAACTGCACTTTTCAAATCGCAAAATAAGTTTCTAGTCAATTTCGTTTAATTGATATTATTAACTGATATTATATTGGGATTTCCAAGTTCATTTTGAATTTATCTTAGTTCAGAACTCCAAACTTCACTTTTCAAATAGCGAACTAAATTTCTAGCCAATTCGGTACAATTGGCATTATTAATTGTACTATTCTTTAATTTCGTAGTTCATGTTGAAAGGATATAATGGACCGTACTTAAATTACCTAGCAGGTTATAGGCCCTCTCTCAGACTACCCCTTCCTCCCTCAAACAAACCGTAATAAAGTTTCTAACAGTATTTCAGATACAAATTGAAAACTTTTAAATTGGTCAAATTATTTTAAACAAAAAAATGACTTCTTGCTATAAAAAATGACTAACAAAATACTGCAATTTTTAATATAGTAGAATTTTTGACCTGAACAGATAAATTCCCAACGAAAAAGTGCCATAGTTTATATTTTAATCAAGAAAGACGAAATTTATACAAAAAAGAATTTTAAAACAAACAAAAAAGGAACTTTCAACAAGCAAATATTTTTCAATCAAAAAAGAAATAAAATGTTATCTCAATTGTTGAACCTTCAAGCCAAAAGACGAATTTTCTCTATAAAAATTTAATTTTCCAACAAAAATATAATACTTGAGCAAAAATTAATTTTCCACGAAACTGATGCATTTTTATCCAACAAAAAATAAATTTTGAACCAAGAGAGTAAATTTTTTTATAAAAAAAAGAAAGAAAATTTGCAACTAAAATAGATCAATCTTTAAAAAATGCAGTTTATTTTTTACCCAAGTAGTTGAATTTTCACATAAATAAGAGTTCTTAACAAAGTGATTCTTCAAATTTTTGAAACAAAATAGTTGAATACAGAAGAAGAATTTTGAACCAAAAAGTTGAATTTTCATTAAAAAGAAATTAAATTTCTGCTGAAACAGAAAAAAATTTAATCTAAAAGAAATAAAATTTCTAATAAAACAAATAAATTTTTAAATGTAAAAGATGAATTTTCAAAAAAGCAGTTCAATTTTTTGTTAAAAAGATTTGACTTGACTTTTCGCGGTAAAAATATGAATTTTTAAACAAGAAATAAATTTCTGTGAAAAAAATTAATTTTCAATCCAAAATGACGAATTTTTAACCAAAAAGGATAACTTTAAGAAAATTGTTGAATTATCCAGCAAATAGTTACATTTTTATCCAAAAAAGGTAACATTTTTCTTAAAACAGATACATTTTTATTTTCAAAAAATGTTTATAGTTAACTTTTTATTTTCTACGACTTTTGAACCTAATAGTTTAATTCTCTACTAAATAGTTTCATTTTTATGCAAGAAACTTGGAATATGTACTAAAACAGACGAATTTTTAATAAAAAACGGCAAAGATTTTTTTTAAGTTGATCTTTCATTCAGAAAAGATTTCTGTCCATTTTTCAACACCATAATATAAATTTCAAAAAAAAAAGGAAATTTTCTACGAAAAAGTTAAACTTTTAACCACAAAGTATGACTTTTTAGCAAAATAGTTTTATGTTTGGCTAAATAATTGAATTATTAACCAAAAACGATGACTTTTTAACAAGATTGTTAAATTTTCGACCAAGTAGTTGCATTTTGGTTCCAGAAACAATAAATTTCTTCTATAACAGGTGAATTTTGAAATCAAAAAGACAAATTTTCAAAAAAGTGTTTTAATCTAAAAAAGATTTCGGCATCAAAATAGAAATTTTAAAGAAAATGTTAATGCTCTACGAAAAGAGTTAAATTTTTAACCCAAAAAGACGAATTTTTATCAAAAAAGTTGAATTTGCAACCAAAAAGGATGTCTTTTTAAGAAAATTGATAAATTTTCAACCTAATAATGAAATTAATAACCTAAAAGATGATCTTCAGGAGAGTTTTTGCGAATTTACAAAAATGTACATATGTGAGGGACCCCTCCCCCCCTTCCGTAAAAAATCGTAACAAAATGTCTCCCCCATCCCGAGCAGTTACATAATTTAAGTAAGGTCCCTATGTTCGCATTAACAAACCAAAATTTTCAAAGCCTGGACTAAGTTTTTACGTCAATTCGGTTGATTTTGGATATGTACTATATTCTATTCGGATTTCCGAATTCTTTTTGAATCGATCTTAATCTGGAACTCCAAACTGCACTTTTCAAATCGCGAACTAAGTTTCTCGTTAATTCGTTTATGTTTGGACATTATTAACTCTATTCTTTTCGGATTTCCGAGTTAATTTTGACTTGATTTCAGGTTGAAACTCCAATCTGCAATTTTAAATTCGTGAACTAAGTTCCTACTTCCATCCAATAATTTAATTTGGTCATCATCCAACTATATGTCTTCGAATCTTCGAATTGCCTATGGGTTTTGCGCATGTGTACCTGCAGGCGGAAAAGAATGCGTGAGTCGCGAAAATATTTCCCCTCTCTTTAGAATTCATAATATTCTCGCCGGTTCTACGGTTCGACGGTTCGTGAGACGTGAGTGGAGTCAGTTTGAGACACGACACTGTTTTAGATTTCCAATCTAGTCTGCGGATTTCCTTCTCAGTGATAGTCTCATTGTTGCTTTTAAAATCTTGTTCAAAGTTGAATTTTCGTCATGTCGATTCGCAGTAAGTGAAAATATAGATTACTATTCTTTTAATAAGCAGTGCCTGTGTGTACCGAAAAAATTCGGCTATTTGTACCGAATTTTCGGGACAGATAGTCCCTTTTGGAGGTCCCTCTATTCGTACCGAAAAAACCTGTAGTTGTTTGTACCGAAATTTCGATATGCCTGTAAAATTAGGTATCTAACCATATAGGACAAGAATTTAGATGGTTACGTCGCTGCTAAAATAACCAGACACGTACTTTCGAATTTTTGTCACGTATTCTTGGACCTTTGATTCGTTTTATTATCTTGGATTGAATATTTTTGATATATTTTTACAACAGAAAAATCAAGTTTCATTTCTAGTTTTTACTTTTGCGAGTCAATACCGGTCAACGACCGGTGAAATAACAGTTAGGATCTCGTAGAAAGAATATGGCTATCCGTATTTCACTAATTTCCCAACAATTCCATTCGTAGGGTCTTTTTGCCTTCAGTCGTGTTCATATTGTTGTTTAAATTTGTGAATATTATCTTAAATTATTTCAATTTAAAAACTAAAAAAAAAGACGTTATTTCGACCATCTGAACTTTGATGGGTTTGCTGTGAAATAATTTACTATTGTAACCGATTGGAATATGGGATTTTTAAAACTAAAATGATCAAAATTGTATGGTTTAAGATATTTAAATCGTTCAAATGTATACAGTTTTTGAATTAAACATACATTTGATAATTTTATATTAAAGAAATTGAATAATTGTGATATAAAAACGTAAAAAGAAAATCATAACTTTTTTTAAAAATTCTATACTTCATACTGCAAAATATTAAAAATGTCAAGTTTAAGCGTTTAAAATTTACCAATTCAAAATTCTTCAGCTTCCACCTGCGTAATTATTAATTGTTAAAAATTATACTTTTTTTATCGAAGATTTTAAAAATGGATCGTTTCGACCTGGGTATTCATGGAACCTTTTGTAGAATATATCTAAATTTGTATTCGTCTGTGTGCATATTAGTTGATAATTATATCGCAACTTAATGTTCGAATTAGTCAAGGTAAAACATTATTCATAATCTAAATTGTTTATTTTTTTGGTCCACGCAAGTTTAATATCTGTTGACTTATAAATAAATCACGCAGTTATTTCTGGATCCTGAAGCCAATCATAACATAAAAATAGAAGAATCAAACAAATTGGAATCTAATTTATTTTCATTATACAATTTTAGATTAATGTTTTTAAAATTTTACAATTTTAAATGAAAAGGTTTGAGATTTAATTATTTTATATTCAAACATTCAGAACTAATTTTAAATAATAAATGTACTTGTCTCTTAGTCGAACGAAAAATGCAAAGTAATTAAATTAATTTTGTTTGCTAAGAATGTTAATTCCAGATGTTTATAATTGCTCTTATGAAATAATATTGTCATTATAGAGGTGAAACCGAGGGTGAAACATGTGGCTTCGGTTTAGGCAAATAAAATCTTGATTCTCAAAGTTAATATGTGTATATTTGAGTTTTCTTGGCCCGATAAACATGTAAATAAACCCACCTGCGCATTCTTGAGTTGATTATTCATTATGAATTGGATTTGAAAACTTCACACCCAGAAATTTCAAAACATTTTCTATAATATGCAACAAATTAATTTAATTTTGAAATAGTTAATTTAAAATGGAAGAAATATACGAAAAAGGGTCTATTTGTATTATTTTTAGGTGTTTTGAAGTTCTTTAAACAATTGTGCTATTTTTCTTTCAGGATGGAAAAATGTTATTTATTGCTATCTTTGGCATCTAAAGAATTTCTGTTGCATAATTAAATAATAAAAATCCATCAAAGTAATTTATGTGCCGCCTGAACATTGATTCTCTTCTGGTTGTCATCATCTGCCTTGAATTCCTTCAGCCTTCAAAATGGGATTCTTGCTTTATTAATTATTTGTTTCGTAACTCTCAACGTCCTCTCGTCTTTTATCGGCAATTAACATTTTCTATCTCTAAAGAGTTTTTGACTTTGCGGAATGGAGAGAATCAAACCTTTCTTAGAATTCTAATCGATGGCCAAAGTATGTTTATCTTTCCAAAAATATACACAAGAGTCTAGAAATTAAATTTATTTTATTGAGAGGAATTTTTTTCTTTCGATTAATTCAAAATTTAAAGGTGGTTCAAGCTCAAGTTGAAAAAATGTTTTAAAAAGTAATTACAAATGAGAATAAATCTTGATGGTCAGTTAATTACAACAATATGTACCTTGACAATAATTTACACGTTGCGCATTTGTGTCAATTTTGCGCTGATACGATAATTGAGTCTGTTCTCTAAGCAATAGATTTGCAGTGCAAATTACTCTTCCATTGAAACGTAGGACAGATTAATTTTAAAGAATCCTGCAAAGTGGATAAATTTATGATTTAAAAGGAAAACAGTTTTTAGTTGGTACAATTTTGAATTGGACGATTTTAAATTTAACTATTTCAGATTAAAATTAAAAAATTTGGAATAAAGCCTACAATTTTCAAAGAGTATTAGTTTATTCTTAACTAATTATATGTTCGAATTTTTTTAAACGTCAATATTTTAAACGAAGTTTGAAACATTTAAAATTATTTAATTTATATTTATTAATTTATTTTATTTATAATTTACATATTATTTATATTTTTAATTTATCTTTTATTTATGAAAATTACAGTATTTTTTTTTACAGAAATCACACTTTTTATTTAACCCTTAAAGGACACTTGGGGTCACTGTAACCGCACGGATTGCATTTTTTTCGAATAGTTAAATTATCACTGCGGCTTTGTAAATATTTTATTCCTATTTTATATTATTTCAAAATCACTTTTGATTTTTTTTAACCAAAAATATCGTTGACTATTTTGTCTTCTTTTGAAATAAGGTTAAAGAGTCAATGTTTTTTATTTATTCGCAAAAATAAGCATTAAGTATAGGTTTTGAACGGATACTCTCTTGCTCAACGGTTTATAACTCTTTTAATATCAGTTAGAAAAATGTTCTTTTCGCGGCAGTTACGCTAGGGTTCTTCATACTCTTTCTATGGAACAGAATCATCCTTAACAACCCAGAAAAATGTACAAAAATATTGAATATATGAAATTCAATTCGAAAAATGAAAATAATTTCGAATTGAGAGGCGTAAACTTGTGCAGTTTCAAAGATTGAAATATTAGCGATCTTGATTTGTATCTTTTTAAAAAAATTTAATTTTCAATGTTATATCTTAAAATTGTTTACTTTTTAGTTAAACATGTTTAAAAACTAGTCATTTAAAATTTTACAATATTTGATTAGAAGTCTTTAAAAATGAATAATAATGCTAAATAAAGACTTAAAGAGTAAAGGATATTAAAGTAAATAGTTAAAAATTGTGCTGTTTAAAATTTGTTAAAATAAAATATAACCATTTGAAATTAATACCTCAGTAATTATTGAATGAGTTCTTTAATTTTGAGTGGTTAGAATTTCAGAGTTCTGAATTTTCGTTTTATTCGCTGAGCTTTTCCCTTTCGAAAGTTTCAATTTTATAATTCTTCCCTTTTAAAAATACGTAATTCGAACGTTTTTGTAGGGTAATTTAAATTTTAAGGTTTATCAAACAAAATTTTTCCATTTTGAACTATGAAAATGACGATGAATTTATTTTTTCCAAATATAAAAGTTTATCTAATCAATTTTAATGTTAAATAATATCTTTTTATACAAAAAATGTAAAATTATAGAAGTGCAAGAAGCTTTGCCTTTGAAACATTCAATTAAGTTTTAAATTTCAAATGATCAAATTCTAATCTCTTCCAATGATAATTGGAATTAATGATTTAACATTAAACGCTTTTAATTAGAGACTGAACATTCATAATTCCTTTAAATTTTAAATGATCAATTTTTCAAAATGCTAATCTAAAATTGTTCAATTTTTAACATTTTGAAATGTCCTATTTTCGAAATTTTAATCTTAAATCATTCAATTTAAAATAAATTGTTCAATAATTACGAACGCTTTGAATTAAAAATAGTACAATTTGAACTCTTTTCTAATGAAATTGTCCAATTTTAAGCGTTTGCAGTCTGAACTTTTTCAATTTTGAGAGCTTCTGATAAAAAGTTTATTTTTTAAACACTTACAAATTAAATTTTAAAAGCATTTATTTAGAAATTATATAAGCTCCATTCCTTTTAATTTATTTCGAAATATTGACATTTTTTTCAAAATTTTACCCAATCTAAAACTGTTTGATTTGAAACGTTTTAAATTAAAAAATGTCAATATTTTTTTTAAATTTCAAACGCTTTCAATTTAAAATGATTAATTATTGTTTTAAATTGAAAAACTCTTAATATTTAAAAATTTGTTTCATACTCGGTTTTTAAGTTTTCTCTCCAAATTGTTTATATTTTTTATGTCGCTCGCTGCTAACTGAAAGTAATTTGTTTAAAAGATAATTTTTATGGGGGCGAGAAAATAATGTTGTTTCTCCAAAAGTGTGCGAATATTTTTCCAACATTTTGACTTTAGCTTGCTTTTTTCAATATGCGTCTTAAATTGAAATAGTGCGTGTTTCTGGAGCTTGCAGAATCTACATAGCTAATTTTATCAATAATATCCCGCGTGGGCAGAAAAGCGCATACCACATTATTATACGTGCTTCGGAATGATACCAGGTCGAAGATTACATTTAAGCGGTCAAGCCTGACATGATAGCAAAGACATTTACAAGTAAATTGCAGGATTGCGTGTTACAGAATACAAGAGCAATGCACATTGGAGAACAGGCCTTGCCTCGCGTCATCCTTACAGAAATAAGCGTGACGACACAAACATCACGTCAATGACGTATACCAAACTCGATTCGCCATGGATCAATTATCCGGCTCATTAAATTTTGATTCTCTAACACAACTAACTTAATTTATCACTCAGTTATATTTGACATGTCACGCTCCGCATCCTTGAGGATTTTAGCAAATTTTTTTTCTTATGGTTTTTATCCGACAAATTATCGAGGGGTTAACGATAATATAGTCGAAGATTTTTGAGTTGAATTTTCATGCATATCACCTACAAATTTGTTCGAATTCAAAAGACAAGTAAGTGCGTTAAAAATGATATTTAGAAGTTCTACAAGTGCAACAAAGCCTAACACGTACACCAGAACGTTGTAAGACCGTGCAGCTCGGGGCTCTGTACGAACTTACAAATAGTCAACGCAGGTATAAAGCAGGTGTACGAGGCGGCGCCGTACCTACATATTACGGGTGACCAAACCGAAGGAAAAGACGATTTGACGCAGTACCGAAATGCAGTACGGCGCTGAAAAGGGATTAGTCTACGGAGGCTCTGGTATCCCAAGTGTGAGTGTTTGCACGCCGAGACCGAAGTAACTAAGACCGGTCTTACAAGTTTGCTATCGTGCGACAATTATTACTTCAATGCGACAAACTGAAAATTGTCAGAAATTATCGCAACTACCCAGCATTACTATAGGAGATGTTATAATAAAATATAATTTCTTTAAATCATTTTTTGAAAAGTCATTAATTTTCACCAAGCTCAAAGTGAAAAGGTACAAAAAAGAAAATATTTGAAATAAAAACTGCAACCTGTTAGCCTTATTCAAAGAGAATTTTATTAAAAATAACAAAATAATTACATTCTCATTATTTATGATTGAGAACGTATTAGAATTGTCGGAAATTTGACAACACAGTTTTTCAACGGATCTCCACGTTTCGAGATCCCCTAAATCCGAAAACTAAGTTTTACGATGGTGTCTGTACGGCCATCCGTAAACACGATAACTCTTGAAAAAACGAACCGATCAAATCGATCTTTGGCACACTTTTTGTAGGTCCTAAGAGAAAGGACGAGTTCGTTAACCACCCATTTTGTATAAAAATTCAAAAAGTGAGCGCATTTTGAACATTTTTGAGGCCACTTTTTTCTGAATTTAAAAATTGTATGTACGGATATTTATAGCATTAAAAAAAGACGAACAATTTATCTTGATGACTTTTTTCGATAGAAATAATATTCTCAGAGTTACAGCATTTAAAAATTTTTAAAATCAATCGAAAATCAAAATTTTAAGCGAAACAAGGCACGATATGAAAAAGGTCAAGAGAAGAAAAACATTTGTTTTTAAAGGCCTACAGGATTATCATAACAAATTTTTGAATTTTCTCGGAAAATCGAAAATGCAAATTTTGATTGCACAAAAATAATGAAAAAAATTTCATTTTGTGGTCAAGTTACGTATTATTATTACACCATTAAGCCGTTTCCCTTTCGGGGTAGGCGTGACTCACTCGGTAGGGAGGGGAGTAGTGT
>JAAAKG020085365.1:0-16597 GCA_010014905.2 Druon quercuslanigerum | reverse complement strand
CTTTTAGCTGGGCCCCCCCCCTACCGGCCACACTTTTTGGCCTTAATTTTTTTTAATCCCCCCCCCCAACCCCTTCCTGAACCCAAAAAAAGCTTTGCCCCCCCCCCCCCCCACGGTCACAATTTAGTGCCATGCAACCCGCCGAAACCTTTAATAGTGAACAAGGAAAACGACTTACCTTACCTCTGATGATGAAACTCTATTATATATCAACTTTACTTTCTTATCTTGTTATTGAAATTGTGATTTGTTCGCCAGCCTGCGAAAGAAATTTCGGTATCGAAGTTTTATTTGAGTATAACAATGTTCTCCTCAACTCTTATAACTGACTCTAAAACAAGTTCGCGATCGGAGACTCGGAGCGAAAGTGATGTTACTCGCGATGGATAATGCCCAGGTTCATCGGTCCATTAGAAGCGCGGAAGCCAGTAGTTGCGTTCTCTCTGCTTTTCGGTATCGGCCATCTTGGAGAAAAAGGTATGAGAGATTCTGGCGGCAAAATTTAAAAAAAAGAAGTTAGGACAGAAAACCGGGCGGGTCCGAGTGAGGTCAAGATTCTAACCCTTTTCTCGACTCGGAACATACGTATATAAATAGTGTTAAAGTTAAATTGGCCTTGTCAATATGTTCCGCCTTTACTGGCGCCATTTTACCGTTTCCGACGCTTCCGGAAATGTGCTTTGTGAGTTTGTTCTTGATCGGCGGTCAGGGTTGGCTCTTCTTTAACTTCGTACTAGGGGTGGTGATCTAGCACACCCTGAGATGTCCGTTTCGAATGGAATTTTGCTAGAGATCGACAGTATATGGAAGTGTATCCCCCCTGCCTTACGCGGTAACCAGTACCCAGCTCTGCCTGGCTTATCTGTGATGGCTTGCGTTTTGTATATCGCTCGGTTGACATACGATTCAAACATACTTTCCCGTAGATAGTTGAATTTTACATAAGAAAAACAGGGTTATAAGTTAAACGTAAATACTTAAGCCTAAAACTGCCCTCGTGGAATTCTACCTCGTCGTCACAAGTTTCAGAAACACTGCATGACAAAAAAATAACAAGAAAATCTGCCCACTCCAAGAACACATTCGTACTGCGCGCGGCGCGCTGAGCTGCCGCGTTTTAGTGCGCCTAAGGCGCGCGAATGTTGGTTTTCACCCTTCGCGATCGACAATGTCTTTACCTCTCATTTGTGCGTAGGCCTTTTAAAATTAAAGGCTAAAGCATCAACAACTTCTCGAGGCTAGGTCACTGGACCGTAAGGGCAACAAGAACTAACGTTGCTGAAAGCGTGCGAAGTGGGGGAAAGGGGGACGTTAATCGCAATGACAGCAGCGATAAGGATAGGTCCGAGAAGTCCGGGGAGGTAAAGAGTAAAGACCTAGTTTCGAACAATCAACGAAGACGGGTTCGAATAGGAGTTTGGACAAAGTGAAGGAAAAGATTAAATAAAAAGAGAGGCAGGAGAAGATACTTTAGAAAGGGACAAGGATAACAATAAAGTTTAAATTAAACGGAAAACAACAAAAAGAGACAGGTAGGGGGGAGCTGTTTGGAAAATTGGAAGCTCTCATAAAAGGCTTTAGAGAGAAAATAAGAAAGATATTGTAAGATATGAAGAGGGATATGAACAGGCAGGAAAACGATGTAAGGGGGAAGTGAAAAAGGTGATTAAAAAATGGAAAGATAGGAATAAACGCTGGAAGGAGGAGAAAGACCAGGTAAACTAGAGTGAGATAAAATAGATCGAAGAATGGAAAAGCAATTTAAAAATTAGGAATAAGCGTATGGGGAAACAAGCAAAGAATAAGGAAATATTTATAGGGCATGAGAAGAACGTGCAAAGTGAAAATAAAAGATTGAGGAAAAGACTGAGTGAGATTAAAAGAAGATTGGAAAGGGAAGAAAGGGCGAAGAGAAAAAATAACTTAGTAGTTAAGGGAATCAAAGTGAAGAGTGAAACGGGCAAAGTGGAAACAAAAAATCTTCTGAGAAACATTAGAGTATAGTTAAGGGTATAAAAAGAAAACAGAGAGGTTTCTAAACGGCAAAGGGGGAAAAAGAAAGCTGGAAAGAGAAGGGAAGAAAAGATAAAAACGTGAGAATAGATTCCTGGAATTCTTCACGTTTAAAGAACAAGAATAAATTTTTGAGATTGTTTACAGTCGGATGTGATTATGATTAGTAAAACCTGGTGAGATGAAAAGGGTCAGAAGGAGATAAAAAGGCTATTGCCGAAAGGTTATGTTCGGACAATGATAAAAGCTAGAATGGAACACAGTGAGGTAAACACGTTTTATTAAGATGCAGAAGTAGCGCGTATCGGTAACGTAATTCGAATTCAAGGCATGCAAAGTAAAGTTTTTAAAAGAAAATTATAAAAAGGAATGAAAGAAAATATTAAACGTTGACTGCTCCTTAAAAAAAAATGAACTGCAAAGTTGGAAATAATCATCAAAGAAGAAACGAAAGTTTTGGTAGGAAGGTAAGTTTTTACCAACAGCAGGTGAGGTAGATTGTTTTCTTTGTTGAAAAATTATTTTACAAAAATATCTTTAGTTTCATCCTTAATGGTACTTTTCAACTTTGTAGTTAATATTTTTATTAAATTAGAATCCACGCTTAATATTTTCTTTCACTCTTTTTTTATAATATTTTCTTAACTTTGCTTTACTTACTTTTAGTTGAAATTACGCGTTCGTTTATTAAAGTTCGGTGGCGCCTTTTAACAAGCGGTAAACTCTCGCATTGTACGTGACGCTTTAAGCTTCAGCATTGGAGGAGCTCTTATTCAAAAGTTTAGTGGCGAAAGAGGCGAAAGAGGCGAAAGATGATTTAGTGGTCAAAGACATCCTAAAATAGTAAAAAAAGTGCTTAGCCTAACTACTGCAAGCAGCAGATTCGAGCATTTCATCAATTGAATATAAACAACTCTTGAGAAATAATAGGCTGTAATTATAGAGGATTATAATTTAGTTAATTGTCCTCAATGCATAGATGAAAAACCGAGCCTCCAATAATAATTTATTGCCGAAACTTTCTCTGACTGATCCCGGAGACAAGTCAGATTAGATTTATTTAAGTACGAGAGTTAGTGTCTAATCAGAACAGACTGCAATGCACCTCAGTTCTGTTATGGATTTAAAATGTTCCCTAAATATTTTTATTTTGTACACAATACAAGTTTGCAACATTTCGCAGAAAGCAATGGCTGAATAAAAAGAGCTGTCCAGAATGCTAAAAGCATTTTCACAAAAGTTTAAAGCTATTAGAGAATTCATATTATTTAAGTAATTCAGGGGGGTTGTGAGAATTCAAGGAAGTCGCGGACTAAGTCAAGTGACTAATAACATGAGAATAGAAAAGTTAATTTTATACGATATTTGAAATATAATGCGATGATATTAAAGGTAGAAAATTAGGTTTATGGTGTAGATTGGAGTTAGTCTTTTACCGTAGGTATACTTAAATAAAGACCGTGAGCGTTGGAGGTGACAACAGTCATCTCTGGATTCTTTCTTAGAGAAGTTGTAGGCTCCAGCAGATACGATCATTTTTCCTTAAAGGAACATATCCCGACGCAACCTGAACGTAAGCGTCGTCCATTCCTGCTCCTTCTATCCTAGAAGGTAAGAACGAACGGGAAATTTACGCTAGATACTCCGTAAAATACTGCTCCTTAGAGTGCGCTCTTTAGATGCGACTAAGCTTACGCGGCAGACGGTACAGTTAGAGGTGAAAGTTTTGTCTGCATACTCTTTAGAGCTAACAATCATTACCCAATGCTAGGAGGATCAGTCTTGACGGACTAGATGAAGTGATCCTGGAAGAACAGCCCTTTATATTTGGCTTGCGATGGACAAAGTCTGATTCTGGCAAGTCTGGATCTTGTTAAGTTGGCTTTCATACCCTCAAGGCAGCCGATTATGAGAACCACTAGATTGACTTCGTAGCCTTGGTACAGCCTGCTCAGCTCGAAAAAAGCTTGATATTTTGCATGTTGTTATTCCTCCTTTATCGTGATATTACCATCATCTGGAGGCGAGAATTCAATTACGCAAATTGTCTCGGTCTTCAGATCTTGAAGGACAATATTAGGCATTGTAGCACTGATACGTTGAGCGGTGAAGAATAAAACATTTCAGTAAACCTTGCGATGGTCATTCTCAACAACAGAGGTCAGTATCCCTGGGTGTATGGCTAGACGGACATTACACCAACAAGACCAAAAAACCAAAATTAGTAATATAACACTTTTAGAGCCACATTCTATTTATACACCAGTAGCGTATATTCTTTCAACATCCACTGAGAACATGTCAAACATGACAACAGTCAAAATGTTTCTTACTCTTTTTTGCACGTTGGCAGCTAGTATCGCCTACAGATACATTCATAATGGTACTACAAGATAGTGGCTCCGGAAAAAAGCAAGAGCGTAATTCTAAATGGTTGGACAACTCAGAAGAGACATCCTGACCTGTTAGCAAGAAAGCTCACTGGCGCGAAGAGGATACATGCAGAGATTAGATAAAGATTGGGTCAACATGCATCTGGAATATTATAATCAAACTTCTTAGTATTTAAGAGATCAGGTATCGTTTTTACGCAAAGATGGGTATAAAGCTCTGTATCAAGAAGAAGAGTAAAATCCTCTAGAGAACGTACCACTCGTTCCTGCAATACCTCCTTCGCAGATAGCCGATAATGCAAGCATTAAAATTGAAGGGTCAAAAATTAACCAAAAAAACTTTCTCAGGATGGCTAACCTAGCTGGTGGTCTCTCTGCATAGTGGTATTAGGAGTACTGATACTTCAGTACGCCTGAGTAAGACTCGCGAGCGTATTTTATAGCTTTACAGGTTATTTCATATTAAAGTTTTTTATTAATGTCCCGAATTTTTAGAACGACCAGTATATTTCCATTTCCAATTCTCCAAATTATTTAGCACGACTAGACGCAGCTTTTAAAATTAACTTATTTGAAACGTTAATTCAACGAGTTGAATTTGAAGTTAAAATTAATTATTTAACATTTCCGACGTCTCGATATATGCTTTCAATTTAAGATTTATAATTTTAAATAATTTAATGTTAAAAGTACTGAGTTAGAAGCTTATCAACAATATAATTTTTTTTCGATTCACAGTTTTGAGAGATTTTAAAAGGTCATAGGCTTCTTCTTTGTTTCAAGTATTAAAAGAAATAAAAAACAATCATTCCTATTATGCTTATGTATTCTTCAGCTTTATATCTTTTAAATAAAAAGCTTTGCCCAATCGTGACGAATCTTGACGGTCCTTCACACTGTCCACCTTCCAGCGCCGCAAGATTGGTGGAAAATCCCTTTTGTCGTTTATGATTTAGTTAATTCAAAATAAAAGAAAAAAGAAATATCAGACAAAAAATTGTAACAGGAGATATAGATCAAAAAGTTTTTCATCTTTGAGCATAAGTAATCAAAAATAAACGGTAATTTAAAATCATTGAGCGGGTGGATAATACATATTAATTTCCTATTTGAACAATGAACTTAGCCTTAATATAAAAGATTCAAAGCATTTTGATATCAATTTAAGCGGATTAAGTAATTATATTTTTTTTACATTTCAACTAACTCTAATGAAATGTAAATATCTTAACAGGAAAGTTGTGACGTCTACAATTTTTTAGATAACGAATATAAGATATGATTCACTGTCGAAAAAAGAACTAGAATATTCTTCCACTAAGTTTTTAATTAAGTCTTAATTAATACGGTAATAAAATTCTCTTCTAATCAGAAAAGATGAGGAGTTTTACTTCTCTTGTCCTATCATTGGCGGTTCTCTTTAACAATATTGGTGAATATAAAAATAATGCAATATATCCGTAATGTTATGTACATTTTTTGAGCTATAAGTTCTATTTATTAATTAATAATTATTAATTTATTAATGAATTATACGGCTTTGGACAAACACATTTACATTACGTTTATCGTGCTTCGCACTCGATTTTGTATATAATCTAAACTTTTCTACATTATGCTGAACACTATTATGTCAAATGTATATTATATTTATTTATGTACCCCGGCCTAAGAATGTGTATTCAGATATTTAAAAATAACGTGCAAATTTTATTTTTTTTTGCTTATTTCAGTAATTATAGTGACTGGCATAAAACAAAAAGTATTTTCATGGTCTTATTTTAATAATTACAGAAAAACTGGGCATCCTATCAAAAATTGATTGATAACAAATTTGTAGATCTTTCTTAAATGCACTATTTTGTCCACTCATCCTTATCCGTATTTTGCATAGTTTGAACACAAAATGTTTTTTTATTATTTTTTATTACTTATTTATGCAATCAAAACTTGAATTTTCGGTTTATCAAGAAAATACAAAAAATTTAGTTTTCTAAAAATGTTAATTTGCATGTGTTTTTTGAAATTTTGTAAATGCTACAACTCTAGTAAATTTTGTTTTCATCAAAAAAGTCACCAGGATAAATCGTCGTTCTTTTTCAATACTATAAAAATCCGCAGCAAGAATGTTTGAATCTTAAAAAAAGTGGTCTTGAAATATTAAAACTGTGCTCACTTTTTGAATTTTTATCCAAAAGAGCTGTCTATCAAAACTTACTTTTAGTTTAGGACACTTAGATAGTATATCAAAGGCCAATCCAATCTGTCACTTCCTTTGAACGTTATGGTGCTAAGAAACAAAAAATATACAAACGCACAGGCAAACAGACAGACGGACACATTCGTCAAGACCTGTTTTACGGATTCAGCGGGTCTCCAAAAGTGGACATTTGATAAAACCTGGGGGGGGGGGGTCAAATTTTACACTAATATAATACCAATATAATAATACCTACACTGTTGAGGATGTAAAAAAGAATAAATTCCCTTGCATGAATAAATTAATCAATTATTATTTAGATTCACATTTGAACTAAGAAGATTACATTTTACTTAAATAAATTAAAAACGATAGTAGTCTTTCTAAACAAAAAAAAGTTTCAACCAGAATATTTAGTTTTCTATTATGTTATTTTAATTTAGTTCGCATTAGCCGTAGTTGGCATTCCTTAAATTTCTGTTTTAAAGCTTTTTTATAATTTGAATCATCTGTTACTTTTTACAGAGTTAAGATCGCAGTTTGATTGTTTACCTAATGGTGAACCTATTCCTGGTATTTCTGTCAGCACACCTTTTAATTCTTCTAAAAGGTCTTCTGCTAGTTCTTACTCTTCGAGTTCTTTAGTCAGGCCTTGCCCTCCTGCCGAATCTTCTCTTCGTACCAGGTCCAGGTCTCCTCATGCCAGGCGTCCTTCATTCAGCCTGAGTAGACTTACAATTGAACAACTTAGACATATTCGGCTTATTCCGCACACGAATTCAAATCGGAAATTCGAAATTCGAAAGTACACTTTCCCTCGCAATGCACCAATTCAAGTGAAAGGAAAACATCAGCTCTTGGAGCCAATACCAACTGGAGAAATAACTGTATTATCAACATCCAACGGTGACGCATTTGCAATATTAGAGAGGAACAATACTATTCTTCGTGGAATTTATACAGTATGCAATGGCGTCCATAAACGGGCAAAGGTAAGCATGAAAAGCGGAGAAGTCAAAATAATGAACACAGAAGAAAGCGACGAATCTCCCTTAACCAAGGCACATCCCATCAGGAAGAATTTTCAAACAATACTTGTAGACGACTGTATTTCACTACAGTAAATAAATTTTTTTTAAATGTAGAGCTACAATATAAGGCTGGATGCAAAACAGTTTGAGAAAGCTGATATGATCCAGTGAAAAAGACCACTAAATCTCTTTTAGTCATTTTTAGAAAATCTAGTATTTCCTCTACCTCAGCAGCTAGTGTATTTTGTACATCTTTTCGAGCATGCATTCATTCCAAGATTCCATCTCTTGCTTTTACGCCAGATTGCAGCCTCTCACCATAAGTATTATTGGGAAATGAGACAATTATAAAATAGATATCAACTTTCGGTATCAGGTTGTTGTCCATTTTGTGATCTAAAAGACGATACTTCTGTTTAAAAATACCGTGAACAGCTTTTACAAAAACGAGTCTAATTGGATTCTGCTGCTGCCAGTCGCTTTTTTTAACCTTTCAATGCGGGCATCAATACTTTTAAATTTTTATGAACAAAAATATCGCAGAAAAACAAATGAAAATCGTCAAGTGCAATGACACAAAAATGAGAATTACGATTAAGGAACGAAATACGAATAAATACAAATGAACGCCGCAAAGTGAAATGGCGCTAGAATGAGAATTATGTTCAGGAAACAAATGAAGATGACAAGAAGACTCTTGCGATAATAATTAAAACATTATCAATTGTAAGAATGTAAAAGGTGTTAACATAAAACATAACCTCAAAAACAATTTTTTTTTTAAATTAAAAAGTTTTTTCACACCTGTTATTTTTGTCCAAAATTTTTTTTAAATTTAGTTTTAAATTGTCCCATCAGCATACATAACTTATTTTTTGTCATCAAAATTGGTCAAGCAGTTTACGAGAAAAACTACTTTTTTTGTTTTTCTTTCCCCCTCCATGATTTCTACAAAAATACGTAGGCATTTTGTGACTTATAGGTGCCAATATATAGTGATAATATAAACTTAATACATGCGGGGGCAGATTTTACATGCTTACCCTGCTAGACCCTTTGTAAATATTTTTTCGTTAGACATCCTTTGTCTTTGTCTTTTCGATGTAGGTGAAGCTGGAAGTACCACTTTGCTCAAAGAACTTTAAATCTATGCCATAATTTAAGGCTCTTTAAAGACTCATTTAGCACCCAAAAACCAAATTTGGGCTCTGTATTTTTTTAAAGAAATAAATCACACTACCTGCTTTACGTAAAGCTAGCAGATACATGGTAGAAATATTAGTTATATCAAAATTTTTCTTTCACCGGAATTCAGGGCTCATTTAAGCCTCTTTTCAGACGTCAGAAAACATAAAACTGTTTCCAAAAACAAACCATGACACTCTAAAAATGCAGTTTAAAGGAATAAGAAATTTAGCTAAAAATTAAGTAAATCAGCAATGTTTCATTTTCTTGGATTTTTCTTAAACATTTAGTGCGATATACAGGAATGAGGGGCATTTTACGAGTAGAGCCTATTTATTATCCAAAATCCAAAATTTGGGCTCTGCATTTTCAAAAAATCTTAAATCACACCCGAAGAAGTTTTCCAAAAATAACCCCTATCATAAAAATACCACCCTAAAAATAAATATTGCCGAATCTTAAAAGTGAGTAAATCAGAATTAAGGGGTCATTTTAAGCTTTCCAACGCCCGAAAATCAATTTCCTAAAACCATCCGTTAAAAATCTACCCCCTTCTCATATGCTGGTTCTATCTAGAGTTATTCGTAACATATTTGTAGACACTATTTGGGCAAACGAATTTTGTCTATGAAGTTTTTTTTTGTTCTTTGTCTCGATATTAGGAAAACTTTTTTTATTGCTAGTTTTATTTTTTACGATTAAAAAGAAGACTTTGCGTTTTAGCAAACAATTATTCAAGAAACCTTTGTAGCTCTTTTTTGTAAGAGAAACTTTTGGCTATTCACTTTTTTCATAGTTTTTGCCGTTTTTCCAAAAATTTAATTTGTTTTTTTTACTCTTAATTTTTCACGACTAGAAGAAAATATACTCTTTCCATTTATGCAACAATTGATTTATTTATTATTTTTAATGTTGCTTATTGCGAATTTATATTTTGACCAGAACATTTTTTTCCACATTTGCATATTAAATTTTATAACTTTTGTTAAGAATTTTTAAAAACATTGAGTGCGTAGTGCCAATATAGGCGATGAAAATGTTTTCCTCATTACCAAAGGAGCTTTAAAATGAGCGGATTCACAATCACTAAATTACAGGAGTTAAGAATAGATAAAAGAGTTGCTGGGAAAGGGGGACAAGAGGTAGGCGATTAAGGAGGAAAACGTTGCAGACCTTTGGGTAAAGTAGAGTGCCGACGACGCGAAGTCCACAAACTGGCGCCAGAGGGCAACGGTCACTAGACGATAGCCCAGAAAGCAAGTAGTAATAGCAACAAAAGCTGACGTTGCTGAAAGCGTGCAAAGTAGGGGGAAGGGGGCATTGATTTAAACAACAGCAGCGATGTGAAAAGATCCGAGAAGCCGACTAGAAAGGTAACGATTAAAGACCCAGGTACGGGTAAGCAACGTGGAAGACCCTCTACCCTTCAGCGCCTCAACAAACTAGGCAGCGCGGGGAAACGATATAAGAGGGAAAGTAAAAAGGGTGACAGAAAAATGGAAGGAATGGGATAAAATGCTTGGAGGAGGAGAAAGAGAAGATTTGGGGTTACCTAGGGAGCATAGAGGATAGACAGAGAAAGGTTGACGAACAAAGAAATAGTGAGATAAAACAGCTGGAAGAACAGAGGAGGAATTTAGGAATTAGGAATGAGCGTATGGAAAAACAGGCAAAGAATGAGTGAGAATCATAAAAACAAAATTATCGAGAAAAAAAGTTATTATGAGGATCAGAGGAAAGAATTGAAGAAGATCGGACATGGAGGCATAGAAAAAGTAGGTGGCCAATAGAGTAGAGGGCTTGGGTAGAGAGGAAAAAGGTGCACATGGCGTAAATAGGAAGATAATAAAATTATGAATGAATTGGGAGGAATGATGCTGGGACGAAAAATTAAAAGAAATAAGGAGAAAAGGACAAAGTTTTGGGAAAGGTAGTGGTGAAGGAAACGAAAAATATTCTAGAGGGAAAACAGACGGGAAATAAGGCAAAAGTAGAAAAAGCAATCAAAGAAGATGGGGTGTGAGATGTGGTAAACATGGATAGAGGGAAAAGGAAAAACGTTAATAAAAGCAAAGAAATAAAGGAATGGACGGATTATTTTAAGGGTCTATTGGGAAGAGAGCAAAATAAGAGCAAAGGGGTAAAGAGAAGCATAATCCAAGGAGAAATAAAGAAAGGGAACGAAATAACCAGAGAAGGAGAAGATGAAGCAAGAGATCGGCTAAAATAAAACAAGTCGACAGGAGAAGACAGGATGGAGGACGAAGCGATAAAGTATGGAGGAAAAGGAGTAAGGGATGGGATGTGGAAGATCTGCAATAAGGTCTGGACAGGAGAAGGGTGGCCGGAAGAGTGGATATCAGGACTGGCGGTACCGCTTGTCAAAAAAAGGGAAAGGAAAGAATATAGCAGAATACAAAGAGATCAGTTTCATGCCATTCGGCTATAAAATATATACTCAATTACGTACTTAATTACTTGTTTAGCAGAAATTAAGGGAGAAAGAAAGGAAAACTATTTAGCTTGTTCGTGGATTCTATAGCAGCGTTTGACTCAGTGACTAGAAAAGTGCTGTGGCAGGCAATGAAAGAGAGGAATATAGAGGAAAACTTGTTAGAGAGGATATGAAAAAGTTTTACTGAAACCAGGATTAGAATAAAGATAAGAAAGAAAAAAGCGCCAAGTACGGGGTATATGAAAGAGAAGGTTAAGGACGATTGGAGAATGAGGGTCTGGTTGTTTGCCGCTTTGTTTAGGTCGTTGTTGTGTAATGGAGTGGAGATCTGGGGATAGAAGAAACATAGGAAAGCATAGAGCATGCATGAGCGATTTTTGAGCTGGGTAATAGGGGTTAGCTAGAGTTGCCCAGAATACAAGTTAAAGGAAGAATTTGGGAGAAAAAAAATGATTAATAGACAAATTCAGAGAGCTTGGAGGTTTAAAGAGAAGCTAAAAGGAGAGAGGGAATCAGAATAACACAAAAATGCTTAAGCGAAATTCGGAACAATGAGTTGAGAGGCAATTTAGGAAGTTCCAAATCGGAGGAAGAAAGGAGAAAAATGAAAAGGGTTTTGTAATAACCGAGAAGAGGTTATGGACTGCCAGGACATAAAGTTAGAGCTATCAGAAATATAAGGAGATAACAGACGGACAAAGATTATAGATTCGAGGTGCAATCAATGGTATTTGATGTTCAAAGGTTTGAAGAAACCAGAATATCTGCAAAAAATAAAAAAGGAAGAAAAATGGAATAGGGTTGCACAATTTAGATTGGTGGAATGAGTGAGAGCATGCAGATATTGTATGGATGAAGCGGAGAATCTATGTAGAGTACGTGGATAGCAAATGGAGTCTTGTGAAAGGACAGTAAAAAGCAAAAATTTGTTTTCAATTTCGTATAAAATAAATTTTTATGGTATGGTATGTTATGGTACGGTATGATCTCTTTGGTAAAATTGTTTATGTCGGTCCACCTAATTAGAATACTATTATTTACTAAATCCATTGGAATATTCGTCAATAAAAATGATACATCTAGAGAAGCTACGAACTTAAAAATTATAAAGTTTTATTTTTTAATTCTTTCGCTGGGTTTTCTTTTAGTTTTTAATTTGTTGTATTATCATTTAATAATTCATCCATTTTTTACAACATTTTTCAGAATTGAATGTTACAACATGAACCTAAACAATTTAAAAGATTAATTGTACAAATGCTCTCTATTAAGAATAATAGTAACAGTTGTTTCAATAAAATTACAGAACTTGACGATCGTAGCCCAATATGTAATATAATCTTGGGTTCATTCATTTTAAAATAACATTAAATACTTTTTAATTTTTGTTTGACTAATCAAACAATAAAAAATTTTAAAAAACAAAATCATAATTACGACATTATTCTACATTTTCCATACTAACAGTTTTCCATGCTAACAATTTATTCTCTATTTTCAAATTAATAAATGTTTAATGAATAATGATCCATTATTTTTCAAAAAAGGCAATTTAGTCCTTTTTAATTGGAGTTATTAATTTAATTTTAGTTTAAATTGTTCATAAATCTCAGAACCCTTATATAAAAATAGATGATACGGTACTGCTAGTTGTGTCTTTCAATTTTACCCCTTACTCTTTTTCTGGTTGGAAAAATGGTGCAAAACTGTTTTTACTGCTACTTGAACAAATTGCTTATTTAATAATATTACTTTTTATTAAAAAGCTTGTATGTATAGTTTTCAAATTAAATCAGTCCCTTAATTTTTCCGTGGCATTTTGATTCTTGTAACAAAATTTATATCCTTATCAAATAATTTGTAGAGTCTTTAATTAGAAAATGGGAATGAGATAAATTTCAAACTATTTGAAATTGAATTTTTTACTCGACTCATGATATGGTGATATATACTTCATTATAAATTTGTTCTAAAGAGCAAAACGTTCAGCGTTCGAAACGTCGGACTGAAACTGGAAATATAGGATAATTACTCAACATCTATAATCCTTTTGGTCTAAAGTATATCAAATCTACATCCTGTCATAGTTATTACTAATACTATTTTATTAAAATTTAATATATTGTTAATAATTTAAATACCTTCTTAAAAACTTTTTTTTTTTTAACCACATACATTTTAATCTCGTATTGTTTTATTTTATTAATCAAACATCATATTTAAAACATTTTTTCGGCCACCCTAATATTTTAGCTTTACAATGCAAAAAAAGTAATTAATATGGTGCAAGACAGTCGCTTACAGTTATAATTTGAAAATTCTTAATGATTTGATAATTCCTGCCTAAAGGAGTTTCCTCGCTTTCTGCAATGCTCATTAGTTTGGCTTCGCCGCTTTCCATATTTATTTTAACCCTTCTGCGACTGCCATTCATCACTGCATATATTCCACGAAGAAATAAATAACTTTTGTCCACTATTGCAAAGGCGTCACCAGTGTCAGTTGATAAAACAGATTTTTCTCCGTTTGGGATTGGCACATAAATGTTAAATTTTTCTTTTACTTGAATTTCGGCATTGGTGGAAAAATTGTATCTTCGGATTTCGAAATGTTGGGACGGGTTGTCATGAGGAATAAGCCGAATATATCTTAGTTGTTCAACTGTAAGTTCACTCAGCCTGAATGAAAGACGCCTGGCATGAGGAGATCGGAACCTGACACGAAGAGAAGATTCGGCAGGAAGGCAAGGCGTGGCTGAAGAACTCGAAGGGTAAGAAGTAGTAGAAGACCTTTCAGAAAAATTAGAAAGTGTGCTGCCAGAAATACCAGGAATAGGTTCACCATTAGGTAAACAATCAAACTGCGACCTTAGCTCTGCAAGAAGAAACAGATAAGTAATTTTAAAAAATTGTTTTAGAAACAGAAAATCAAAGCATGTCAATTTGAACGAGAGAATAGCAAAAAAACTTTGAATGAGAAAAGTATTTTTCCATAAATCTACGTACAAAAAAGAAAAAGAAGCACTTTTCTTTTTTTTCTAACTGGTGTTACTCCTAAATTCGAACTGATTTAATAGAACCAAATGGGAAATTTAAACTATTTTATTTGAATAATTTTTATTTTTATCAAATAAGAAGTTACAAACTCGTTAATAAGAAGAACATCAATTGATGTTTGAAAAAAATAGAAATTAAGATTAAATGGCACAAAAGTTTTATTTGCGTGAAGATTAAAGAATGAACATAAAATTGTGGATGTATTATGTTGTTATAATTACCAATAAAATTAAGGATGACCGCCAATAATAGGACGAGAGAAGAAAAACTGCTCATCTTTTCTGATTAAAACAAAAACAAACTAATGTATTAAGGAAGACCTAATTGACAATTTAATGAAAGAATATTCTAGATCGTTATGGAATTGTAGAGTATATATAATATTCTTTATTTAAGAGATTGTACACATCACGCCTGACCAGATCAGATATTTACATTTAATTAGAGTCAGTTTTAATAAAAAATGTATAATTACTGAAGTCATTTAAACAAATAAGAAAATGTTCTTAATATTTTACATTTACACGCAATTTATTGTACAAATAAAAAATTAATATATTTTTACCCGATGAACGATTTTAACTTTCCGGTTTTTTTCTTAAAGAGAAGAAATTTCTAATCTTAAATCATAAACTTTAGATAATTTAATAATTCTAAATATAAAATTCTTTGATAAGAAATAAACTGTAAATGGGCAATACTTAAGATTCTACAATTATAAAGTTTTAAAGGCTACAAATTGAGAAATATTCATTCCTAGGCTTAAAAGTTTAAATAATTTTATTACTAACAGCATTTAAAACTTAAAATAAATCCATTTTACAAATTAGAAATGAAGAATTTTTAAATTAGGAAGTTTTTAAAATTTTAAATTGTTAAATTAGCATAAAGTGGTAAAAAGCTCTTTTTTGGGTTAAGAGGGTTTCGAAATTTGGAAATTTAAAAAATAAACTGGAACGAGAGAAGGTCAAATTTTTTACTAATATAATACCTTTTCTGACAAGAATGTAAAAATCCTAAGTTTTTACAAGCTTTAAGTTTTTAATTAACAAGATTTTTCAGTCTAGAGAAAAAAAGCTTTAACGAAAGCCCTTAAATTTTTAAGTAAAATAATGAATTTCCAAATCAAGACGATTATTTTTTGTTGCAAAAAGGCACAAAACGAATTGCTAACAAAACATTTTAATCCAGTAATACAAAGCTCCTCTTACAAGTAAAAAAGGTAATCAATTTCAGACTGCAAATGAAGAACAGCTAAAGTAAGGTTTCCAAAAAATGTCTTCATATATTTAAATTGTTTTAGGTATACAAAATATTCCTGAATATTTCAAAATTGCTACTATAAATTTGTCAGGTCTGTAGACTAATTATGTGAATTTTATTTTAAATGATGTATTTTATGGAGATCTGCATCTTTCATCCAAACATTCTTTTGCTCAAGTCACACATTTTGAAGTTTATTGAGAAAAATATGGTTTTTTCTGATTTTCCGAGACATTTGAATCAAATCGTTTAGAAAATTATAATTCTGAAAATTTTCGCATACAGTGTAGGAAAATATTTAAAACGTTGATTTAATGATTTTAACAGAGAAGAGGTATTACATTCAATTAAAAAACTTTTTCTAAAGAGAATAAAGTACAGTAAAAAGAGACAGGTTTCTTTTAATTACCGCATATTATGAACACTCCTTTTATGGTCTTATTATGGTTTGATTTAAATAATTTCGGTAGAAGGTGACAAATCTAATAATTATTTAACAGTTAACAATAATTAGTAGTTTTTCATGTGAGCATCCACTGACAGTCGGTTGGCTACTAGCGCCGATAGGACTTGAAAACTTAAAACATGGATCTAAAGAAAGTGGAAAATAACCGAGAATTTAAAATCATTTATCTGACAGAATAAATATATAACTTTTCCTTTTAAACGACAAATTGCGTTTTAATGTAAAAATCAGTTAAAACAAATTCTGTAATTATACATTTTTTCTTTGAAACTGACTAATAAAATGCAGATATATGAGGAGGACAAAGCTTATGCTTATTACGTATATTAAGTTGCGGCATCATTTTCAAAGGTCAGGATCCGGACTAGTCACGTAATTTGTCACTATTTTGTTGCTAATTTGTTGCGGAAAAATTAATTCTGTCACTCATGCCGTTTCCGAGAAACGTGTTGCGCCGTACCGTAATATTACGCTACGGCAGCAACATGCACTAACTCGGGAACGGAGACAGTTATCGACATGCGGTTGGCGGCTT
>JAAAKG020085354.1:0-16597 GCA_010014905.2 Druon quercuslanigerum | reverse complement strand
AAACAATAAAGTCAACGGTCCTTTAAATACCGCAGAATTGCAAAATTCTTTACTAGTTCTTGCTCGCTTATCTCAAAATGCTCCTTTCCAAACAGAAATCAATCTTATAAAAGATAAAAAGCCAAGTACCAAAGGAAAATTATCTTTCTTAAATCCGTTCTTAGACGAAACAAAGGTATTGAGGGTCGGCGGTAGACTAGAAAATTCGAATTTTAGTAAAGATAAAAAACATCCTATCGTCATTGACTCCAATCACACATTCAAAAAACTACTCTTTCAGCAGGAACACATTAAGTTACTCCACGCAGCGCCTCAGTTATTATTAGCAAACATAAGAGAAACTTTCTGGCCAATCAGTGGACGAAACTTAGCGCGAAAAACAGTTCACGACTGCATAAGGTGTTCCAAGGTTAAACCAAAATCAATGTATCTAATGATGGGAAATCTCCCTTCAGCTCGCGTATCTGCATCGCCTCCATTTTACAATACTGGGGTCGATTACGCCGGTCCTTTTTGTATCAAAGACCGAAAGGGTCGAGGGTGCAAAATAACTAAAGCTTATGTGAGTTTTGTCGTCTGCTTCACAACTAAAGCCTTGCATTTAGAGCTCGTTTCAGACGCTGCTGCAGAGGCATTCATAGCTGCTCTCCGTCGTTTTGCTTTAAGGCGCGGAAAACCAGCGAACATTTACTCTGATAATGGCACTAATTTTGTTTGGGGAAATAATGAACTTGAACATCTGGGGAAATTTTTAATCCAAGAGTCGGAAGGATTGAGTGAATCAATTTCGAATATTGGTATTCAATGGCATTTCATTCCGGCTTACGCGCCACATTTCGGAGGTACCCGTTAAGCACCACTTGAAACGCGTAGCTGGGGACGCGATTTTGACTTATGAAGAATTTTCCACTTTATTAACTGAAATAGAGGCAACACTAAATTCTCGACCCTTGACTCCTCTATCAACTGATCCAAACGACCTTTCTCCTCTTACGCCTGCCCACTTTCTAATTAATCGAACCTTTACTAGCGTGGCTGATCCTAACTTAACGCATTTGAAGGAAGGACGTCTATCCAATTGGCAAAGAATTCAGCAAATTCAGCAAAATTTGTGGAGCCGCTGGAATAAGGAGTACATTTCTGATCTCCAAAGACGAACAAAATGGAAGGAGCCTTATCCCATGATCAAGAAAGACACGTTGGTCCTTCTAAAAGAAGATAAGACGCCACCATCTACGTGGAGCCTAGGCAGAATTGTCGAATTTCATCCTGGAAAGCATGGCATCTCTCGTATAGCCTCTGTCAGAACAATGAAGGGCATCGTTCGTCGAGCATTCACTAAATTGTGTCCTCTACCTACTTGTGACTAATTGTTATTATGCATTCGGATTTAAATTATTGTCATGAATATTTAGTCTTTATTTGTCTAATTCTACAGTTCAAATCAGCTCATACTATTCCATGATATCTAACTATAGAGCTTACGTGTTTTAAAAATGACTTTTCAGCGCCGGGGAATATGTTAAGTATCCACAATTTCAATTCAAATTCTTGTACTTATCATTAGCTCCCTCTATAATGCTGCAAAACTGTATTACCGACACTATTTTAGTCCCACCATATATACACCAAGAAAATGGCGAATATACACCTTTAACTAAAATGTGCTCGTGCTTTTATTCCATATTAATCTGTGAAATCCAGCTTACAATCTTAACACTGTCACAAATCTCCAGGCAACATAACCTCAACTTCCACACAAAACTGTCTCAGTCCTCAGAAATATTTTCATCCCCTTGTCTATCTCACGCACTTCCACAATCCACTCACCTCAAATTTCCCCACAAATATCAATCAATATTTTTTGGAAAATCTTAAAAAAAAATTCAGTATTGAGAATCTTTCATCCGTGGCTATGATGAAAGTAAAACAATCGTTGCAGAAGCAATAAAATGTATCAATGGTGGTCAAAGGACTTGAATCTGCATTTCGTAAGTAACTAACTATAGTCAAGTTTTTATGGTTAATATTATCAAAAATGTAACTAATTACAAATTAATTACTAATTTACAAGAGTAAGTCTTTTGAAACTATCTTTAATAAAAAGAAGCTAGTTATTTTTCATCACTGTTGAAATAATAATAATTTTCTGAACAAAATATTTTCGCGAGAGAAAGAAATAGACTATTCTGTGTTTGATTAAAAAACAGAGCCGCGGCACTTAGCGGCTAATAGATGTTAATTGTTTTATTCTAAGATGACTTCGAATCACAAAAAGTTTTACATTTTAGTTTTACATTATTTTCTATTTCAACCCGTGATGTCGGAGAGTGTTTTACATGCACTAATAAAAAATATTTAATAAGATTAAATGTGAGGACCCTACTTAAGTTTCCCTGAGTTTATCTATGGCAAATAAAGTAATCCTGCTGCTTTTCCATGTTTGTTTTTTCCCGTGATCTTTATATTCCAGCAAGAACATTGCTATTTTATAATATCGCCAGGACGCTGCCATCAACTTTTTAAAATTTTATACGCTTTATTTTCAGGAAAAGTGTATCTTTGAATTTCTAGTTGTCGGTGCTCTAATTGGGGAGCCATGTACCTGGTACTGGCAGGAGGAGACCTAGCCCTGGCAGGAAGAGAAGGCTCGACAGGAAAAAGAAATCTGGCAGGAGAATCTTACTCGACAGAAGAAGAATATCGTCCGCCATAAGTCAAACAATAATAATAAAAACATAAAATAAAAGATAAACAATATCTCGTAATAGCATCGTGGGTAAGACTACGATGCGGAATAGTATTTGCTTATTAGTAAAATTGTTGAACAATTTGTTCTTGTACCTATACGTAGCTTTTTTAGAAAATTAAGAAAAGGAGCCTCAAAAAGGTAGTGACATGTGTCATCTTTGACAAACTTTCAGTTTTAAAATACATGTGCTTATTAATGGTATTCCGTGCAAAAAAAGAATATTCTTCATGAAAAGAATTTAAAACATAAAAAAATATTATTTGATAAAGAACCCGTGTCTTCGATTGAACTTTTTATTCACACATACACACACGTACACACACATAAATACATACATACACACATTTTGAAACATTTTTTCTCGGTATATTTATCTTGGTAAGTGATAAAATGAAGATAAGCGTCACAAAAAAGAAGTTCATAACATGAAATTTAATTCTGGTTTGAGATTTAAAGACGAATTTTTTATTTGACTTATTTAAAATCGTCGTACGTCTAAATAGTAACTAGATTTGCATTTATAGCATTGACATGGGTGAAATAATAATTTTTGTTTTTATTTTTAGCTGGATTACAAGATTATTCATAATTTTTAAAATTATTTTAAAATAAATTTTAACGTAAAAATAACCTACAAATAAGGTATCGTGCTGATAAGCCACATAAATATTATTCAAAGTATACAATTTTTTTTATATCTGCAGAAACTTAGGCAATTAATGGAAATGAAAATTTAAAAAAAATAACTTTAAATATTTTGCGACGAGAACATTGAATGTATAAGTTATTAAATTAGCTGTATTATAAATAGTGCATTTTCTTTCATTGTGTATTAGTAAGGATAGTAGTGTTATAAAAAAAATTAATGAAAAAAATGTTGAGCTTTAGAATAAGTTTCAGCCTTGAGACTTTTTCATCCACGCACTTCAAAAAAAGAAAAAAATCGTTTTAAAAGCAATAAATTGTACAAATTCTCGTGAAAACGTTTAAATTAAGATTAAAAAATAACATTAAAATTACTCGAAATGTAAACTGAGCTCTGCAAGAATAAATAGAGGATTGCGTTTTTTGTGAAGCGTAAAAAATAATTAAAGGTGTAAGTAACTTTTAAAAGCAGATCTTTTTAACTGAATAGAATATGCAAAAAATTATGTTCCTGAAATTTCAATGACAAAATTCAGCACAATATTGAACAAAATTAGAAAAAATGTGCTCAAGAATCACTTCTAGAAAATGAACGTGCCTTCTTCACGCTTTGTGCTTGATAATATATTTGTCTTGCACTTCACGCTTGACACTGTACATACCTCGCACTAAGCGCTCGGCCCCACACATGTGCACATATTTAAAAAAAATATATGTTAAAGTATTGTCAACAGTAATTTGAAAATTGTGAATTCTTTTTTGTTAAAGCTCCTCTGGCTTTAACGAGCACATTCTAATCACGTATTCTTAAAGGAAACTTTCGTAATTAACATTTTATTGCAACTTCTTACCATTTTCGATTACTTGACTGCTTTTTAGCTTCTAAATTATATCCCTAACCTCAGCAACACAGCCTTTCTCCATTTGAATCTTTTATCGCGTCGTGTTCTACATCACATTTGTGGTGTCGTACTGCTTTATTTCCTAATAATATACTGAAAATGTCTCTTAGAGCGTCTAGGGTATAAAGTGTAGTTACAACAACAGTTCAGCGAAACTTCGAATAATAAGAGGTGGGGTTGACATAAAAACTGAAGCTGCTTCTCTTCCGCGTTTACTCTGAGTCCGTCAAATATAGGTGACTTCACATTTTCTACAACATTGATCATTTTTCAAATATTTCTATTCAGATAATAACTTTCTATACCTAAAACCTTAAAATTTTTTGAATTAAAGTCAAATTTATGATCAAAATTGGCCAAGTGTTTATATAAACCTGTGCTAGTATTTTAAATGAAGAATAAATAGTAAAGTATTGTAACCATTGAGTTACAGGGATAAGCCTAAAGCTAGGCAAAATTTCTATCTCCTGTGCATGTCCTCTAAAAAGAAGCCTTTCACAGGAGGAAGTTGAGAGCGCAGACTCCGTCGGCTCCCACTCGTACAAATATTACGTAAGTCTGGGAGCGCGTGGGCGTCAGAGGGTATAAAAAGGGCAGCAGAGCCGACAATCGGGAGATAGGATCTCGCAGCTGCAAAGCTCGAGTTGAAGGATAAGAATTGGAGGAAGGGTTTCAGGATTTATCCTCTTACTCTCCCATTCAAGTACATCCAAGTCGGAGGTTGCGAAGAAAACCTAGTTTCACAGAAACTAGTTATTCAGAGTAACCTTTCAGGAATCTCATAAAAACCTAACTGAGTAGATTTATCTCTTAGATTATTTAAAAGAAAAAGATTTCCTCTTGACTAAGTTAACTCGAGAATTTTCTCGTGCGAGTTTGTATTTTTCTTTGAGATTCTCAGAGAAAACCAATTTCTGGGATTTTCGTGGCCTCCGTGATATTTGATTATTTTATTTGAAAATTTAAATCTTGATTCTCCTTGAGAACACTGCCAAAGTGCCCTGACATTTTATTTTTGAATAGCATTTGCTTTCTTTTAATTCTCCCTGAGAATCTTGCCTATGCGCATTTAAATTGTTTCTGAATTCTCCCTGTGAATAATTATCACTTAACTCGTAGTTCTTGTGATTGAACGATTTATATTTGCGGTCGATGTGTATGGTTTACCGAGACAATCGCCTAGACAAATAAAATCGTTCAATTATAACATTATAATCACTTGGCTCTGTTACTATCTAGTTGGGCCAGTTTACTACCCAAACTATTTGAGGCTACAGAAAAGAGTGGATATATGTGACGAAGGCATTCGAGCTTCTTGTAGAAAAATAAAATCTCCTTTCTCTAAGGGGCTCTGGGTCCTTACTTGTGTCGAATTTCCTACGAACGGAAATCATAAAACGTTTATGGTTAGCTCTGGGACGCTCTGCTAAGCGCCAGCGATTCCCAATGTCTCATAACGGTCTCTAGACCCCCTGTTGCGTTGAGTGACGCTCAACCCGAGCCTCAAGTCCTTGCGTGCCTACGTAGGTTCATAATCCTCCTGGAGGACATTTCTGCCTGTACTCAGGCTGTGATCACTATAATTGCGGATCATCATGAATAGCGATTAGGATTAGTATTCACACCCTTCAGGTGCAATTTTATTCTAGCTTAGTTGGGACTCGTGTTCCCAGATTACCGAGAAGGTCGACGACTTAGATAAATCGCTCAGTGTGTACCATTATGTGTAAATTCTTTTTTCTTTATATTGAAAGATTATAATATTTAATTTTGATCTCCATGGTCGTTAAATAAATAAAAAGGAGAACTTTTACAGATGATAAAGATTAGAAGAGCAGCGAGCTCGGCTTAAATGATAAGGATTGTTATAGCGAATATAAAATATTAAATTTAATCTAACATACAATTGTTTTTCCGTAAAATCGGGCTGATGTGTCCATGTCGTTTGATCAATAAAGGACGTACACGTCACACCAAATATATAACGCGCATTAATTAACCAGGCTGCATTATATGTGCATTTAGCTTAGGGCTTAGACCTGAAATTGTAAAAACTAGGTTAGCTCAGGTGACTTTAAATAAAATAATTTTCTTAGATCATAAGAAAAAGATTCTTATTTTTCTCTCCAGAGATCCCCTTTCTTTTTATTTTTAACAATTATTTATATTCATCCTCCAAGTTAACTTAACCTAATTTTAATGATAATTATTATTATATCTAAAAATCGCAAGTTGCAGTATTCAAGAATAAATAGTGCTAAAAAGAAACATCCATCTTCTATTATTAACAGAAATTTGTAACGTTTAGAAAACATTATCGTTTATATAATAAAAAATAAGTATTTGCGAAAAGGTATGAAAAAAAAACTTTTTTATTTATTGAAAAAAAATATTGGCGAATGATTTGACGAAAGCATTAACGAAAGATTAAAGCCTTTAGAACAATATATCATTGACCTTTTAATATTATTCCAATATGAACAAGTTACTTGTATTATTTTAAGACGATTTAGAATAACAAACAATCTTATATTTTAGTTTTAAATTGGTTTCCAATTGAATTAATTGTGTGGAGAATTCTGCATTACACGCTTTACTCTAAAATTTAATAAGATTGGGCGATTGACACCTACTGGAATTTCCTTGATTTCATTTTTCGTCAATGGGGTGATCGTGCCGCTTCTCATGTTTATTTTTACTCTTCGGTTATTTAGAATGGTAGCCTCATATTGATATATTCCACCCAGAACATCATTACCTACAAATATTGCAAAGACGTCACCCTCGAATGTTGATAACACAATTTTCTCGTCCGTTCCCACAGGTCTAAACACATTTCGTTTTAGGAGCATTTTAATTGGTTCACTCGCCGGAAAATTGTATCTTCGAAATTCGAATTCCAGGTTCCAATTTTTCCTGGGAGTAAGACGAATAAATTGAAGTTGGTGAAATTCATATCCAAGCACGTCAGAAAAAGGAAGCCCGGTTTGTCGAGTTATTAAACTGGTACGAGATCTTGACCTGGCACGAGGAAGATCTTCTGTAGGACGAGAAAACCTGATCAAAGGATCAGAAGAAGAGGAAGGTGGGTCGCTACGAGGAATACCAGGAATAGGAGCACCATTAGGTAAGCACTCGAAAGGTGAACTGAACTCTGCACGAAAAGACGAAGAATTAATTTTTGTATATGTATCTTGGTATTTTGATCTTTTAATTAAAATAGACTTTGATTTTTATGCAAAAATAATAAAAAGACATCCCTGATACTAAATCAAAGGGAAAGTCCCTGATGTTCCTACCTTTTGATTCAACTGAATGCCAAGATATAGTATATAATATAATATATATATATATAATACAGTAATATATTTACCAATATAATTAAGGATGACCATCCAGGTAAAGGCTAAATTATTGATGAAAGCCATTCTTTGCAATTAGGGGAAAAATGGTTATTGTGTTAACAACCAATTTGGTTAGAAGCCTAACTACTAATTATTTTTGTACTCCATTAAATTATATAATATATAATGAAATCGTATTCTTATTAATTCTAGTTAAGCTTGTCCAGTTGAGATTTTCATATTTATATTTCATTAGTCCGCCTAAGGAAATAAATTTGGTTCCCGCAACCCTAAGCTCGGTTGGTAATCCATGTACAAACATTATAAGATACGTGGATATCTTTCGATAGGTATCTCAGAGTAAATAAAATTAAGATTTCTTCAAAAATATTCGTTTTTACAGACACAAATATCACTTATTTAAAAACGTGTGTCTTTGCACGAACCTTTGATGCTAAGCGCTTTTATTTTTTTATTCTTATCGGTTTTATTTGTTATTTGTATAGCTAAGCTCATAGGATTTTACAAATGCCTTGAAGCTGATTGCTCTATGACGAAAATTCTGTAGCCCTCTTCCCTATACAAATAAAAAAATGTAGTTTCGAAAACTGTTAGCAAATAGTTTTAGTTACTTTATTTTCACATAGTAATTTAATCTGGTTCCTCCCAAAATCTGGATGTAAGAAAATAGCGGAGAATTTTTTTCAAAAAAAACTAGCGTACATTAAATAAAATCTAATCTTTTTTGTTACTTGCCAAAAAGCTGTAAAGAAAAAAAGACCCGTGACATAATAAAAGTTTTTGCGTGAATAATGTTTGAATGTTTCAGAGTTTTTACATTAGAAAACTTTTTTTTCTTTTCAAAAATACCAACGACAATAATATTGAAATTCTTAAAGTATAATCAAATGCATTCTTTGCTGTTTGTTGAGAAATGTAGTTTCGCTGACAAATTCAGCTGAAGGTCATAATTTTCAACAGATTAAGTTTTTTTATTACGCAGTATGAACTACCTAACAAAAGTAAGCTTTTTGATTTGGATTGTTTTTATTTACAAAGCATCATAAGAAAGTGAACTGAAAAAAAAGAAATATTAAAAGCTTATTTTTGGACGGCATAATTCTAAAATAGTTCAATTCATGATTTTGTAACTTCCCTAATGTTAAAGGTTTGATTCATTTCAATCTTGATTAGGCCATTCTTCTCTGGAGGATTTGGTGGGACTGAATCATTATAAAGTTGAGCAAAAACAATCACTACCACTGCTTTATTGTTTGATGCATTTTCCCTAAACGGATGTTGAGTATCGAAATTTTTACGTCAAATCAAACTGCCCTTTAATCTCCATTAAACGGTATTCTAACCAATTCCTCTTCTATTGTTGCATCTTACTTGATTTTCACCAATGGTATTTTTTTGGGGTGTTTGGCTGCACATTACTAACGCTAGCCAAATCACCATTAGCAGGCACAATTCATGTTTCTTAGTTTACCCTTTGTTGCAGATGTTCTGCCTGAACATCCTAGAGCTCACCATTACAACGGGTCCGCATGTTTTTTACGGGGTTTGGCATGATCAAACCCACTCTAATTTAAACTTCGAATTACGTGAATAAGAAACAAAGCGTAGCAGTGCGAAATTAGATATCCAGCTTTCTTACAAAAATGTGTTACTTGCATGAAAGTGCCTAAAAAATTGAATACGCATTGTATGTAAAGGATTTAGTTCCATCATCATCAATATTTGTGCTCAATATAATCGTTTATTGGAAAAAGAATAATTTATTCTTTTTGTTAATCAAAATCAAATATATTTTTATGCTTCTTCAACATCCCTATATGTAGCACTTTTTTTAAACTTTCTTTTCACTTTATATAACAGGGCAAAATGCGTACAACACAACGTTCAAATTCAATTTAGCGTCCTTGTGTTGCTATGGTAACTAACATGGCCGCAGAGCTGGTATGTGTAATTACGACGCAAATTGAACGATCTTTGGTTAAACCATGAGTGGGCTGAGGCATGGGTTTTGGTGTTCCTCTTAGTCTCTTTTCTCTTCATTCTAATTCTGCCTGGCACGGGAAACTTTATCACTAGCAATGCTACAGTTAATATAGTCGTCAAAGTTATGAAAGAAAAGCGCCAGCCCTACCCCGACGCCAAGTCAAAAATACTTTTTGCAGAGTTATTATTTCAAACTTTTAATCGGATGAACACGGTTTTTCATCATAGCCGCGGAGTAAGTCAAGTAATAGATCAGTTGAGGATGTTATCAGTTGTGATAAGCTGTTCTTCACCTGTCACGTTAACTAACCTTACCAATGCCGTATATAATGCAATTTTTACAAATAAAGGTGATTCCTTTATAATGGGCATAACGAATAACGAAGGTCCTTTCATTTCATCTCCTTTCCTTCTCAGGGAACACTCTCATTTGGTCAAAAATAAATATTAAAACTGTTTTTCACTCCTGTTTTGTTTCTTGCATATGTATATTTCTACGATGAGTGCGAGAGCTGTCAAAAACAACAAGGTGCAGCATGAACGACTGCGTATGCAGGGTTGGCTAGGGGGAAAAACTTAATGCCGTCATGACTCTAAGCACTACCTACGACGAGACAGAAAGAGAGGAAGAGTCCAGGTGTTTCACTCTACAAGCAAATACCCAGGAACTACCCTAGGAACACCAACATAAAAACTCGCAATTTGGAAGCCCAACCACAAAGCTACAGGGTGTCATCCATGACCTTTGAGAGAGAGAGAACGAAAGTCACCAGTTTTATCTGTCTTTCTTTGCTCCAGGAAATCGAGATAAAACTATGCAAATAAACTGGTGAACTGTTGGGTATCTTTTGGTCATTTCCAGCATAAGTGGACAATGGCCGATTCCCATCGACGTCGCTGACTTTCCAGCAATGTTAGAAGTTAATAAAATAATGACACTGGGCCTGTAGGGCCTCGATGTAGGGTCTTAGCACCCTCGACCGAACGTTGTGTTAAGCGACAGACCAACGACTTTCGTTCTCGTATTCAGAGCGTTCATGGCGGAACGAGGGAGCGGGAGAGAGGGTCGCCTCTCGCCAGTCGGTTGGCAGCCATCGTAGCCATCATTGTGTCGAGACTCAATGAGTACGTGCAATGTACTCATTTCATTTCATTAAATAAAAGTTACTTATTTTATCTGTTCATAATCAGGTGTATTTTATACCACTGCCACTAATATGCGGAGTAGGCCGCTAAGAGTAATAATAACCAAAAAACCCTACAGGCCAAGTGGGAAGTGCGCCATCACGTAGCTGGTTTAAGTACCAAGATAAAGCTTGACCGCATTACTTCTGCTCAGTGTCGAAAATCTTTACCATCCTTCGATTCTTTTTATCACTCTATCGTTAGAATGAGCTTGGAGACTTCCGGTAGTCATATTGGATATAAACATTCCCGTGGATTAGTGCTGGGTGTATCAACGTTTGGCATGTGAGACCTGCGCCGATATAGGTCAATTGGAGCGTCGATGCGCAGACACCCCTTCCAGCAGCATCTGCACAGCGTGGCATTCGGTCACTCTCGTTCTTCATGCTAAACCGCATGGGTAGAAATAGTATTGTCTACGTGCCTTATTTAACCGAAAGGAAAGATTTGTAAAAGTAGCGATGGACTTTAAATACGCACAATACGTGTCCAGTCAAAAGATAATTCATTTTGATAATCTCGGCGAATCACTGGGGTGGGTTTTTTAACGGACGAAAGCCAAAGAAATAAAGACATGCCGCCAAAGTGATTTGCCGCTCTAAGTTCTCTCTGTGCGGGTTGATATACTCTCCGTTTTCTCTTTTTGCTTAAGAAACGGTTTTACTCCCTCCGGCAATGTATCTGCGTATCCTAAATCGTTTGCTATCAGTAATTTGTCGGTGTTCTTTTTTATAATTTGTTTTTTTTTTTTTTGTATTTTATTTTCGATATAATTCTTTCGTGCTTCAGCGACCGCGGAATGGTAGACTAATTACCTGTTACGGCAGATTCGGCTTCCGCAAGATGACTTTTTAACCTCAAAATTTCTATACGCGCTTCCGGAACAAAGCTGATTTTTTTAGCTTATTTGTGGTAATTCAATCCTAACTCCTCTAAACTGGAGACAACTTGTCACTTTAATTCCGATTTCGCACGTGATTGACAAATTTTGTTTGTAAATAAGTGAAAGGGGTCAATCACGTGCTGGTAAGATGGCAAGATAAGGGCGGTTTGGCCAGGAAGCTCATTGTTTCTTTTGTTAAATTCGGTAATAGGTTTAGGTATAAAATCACTTTGTAGGAGCATGTTTAATATTGTAAACTCTGCCGTAAGAACCGTCTTATTGTTGGCGTTTTTCATATGTATTGCGTAACTCGGGGAAGCGTCAAGTGCAAGTGTTAAATAAAGAAAACAAATACTAAATTTTAGAACTGTTGGCCTCTTATTATTGTGTGGTTGGGTGAACCCCCCTGTGATTATTAGGATTAAACTGATTTTTTTTGTGTTAGTCTAGATGAAATTGTGTATTTTATCTAAATTCACTATTTAGCGGGACCTTTGTTATCGATACTTAGATTGCGGCAATATTAGGCCATATAATCAGGACATAGTTGCGAGGCCTTATTATACCCTGACACAGTTAACTTAATACTACATTTAAAACCTCTTGCGATGATGTTTTTTACCGCTGTTAGACTTAAACAGCCTTATAATTTTACAGTATTCTTACTATCATCATTGGCCCACCTTGCTGCTTTTGAATTATTCGAGCAATTTTGTAACCTGAGAGTCTCACAATCGTCGGACATCCATAACACAGACGCGGACAACATTTTTTGTTCTTAAAACCCAAAAATCAGAGTATACTTTTCTAAAGGGGTTTGACGCGCCACATCCAAATCTGGCCTTAGAATTGTTCAAAGCCTGAAATTTCTTTGGAGATATTGGTCTAGCGCTGAAAATTCCGCATATTTTGTTTTCTTACTCCTCATTTATCATGTAAAACATTATGAACTCTAAGAAATACATAGGAATTATTTGTATAAAAAGGTGTATCATTGAAATTAATTTACCTTGAGATTCTCAGATTATTCCATCACCTGAAATGTACATAACTTATATTTGCTTAGAATTTTACGCCGGCAGACTAAATTAAATGCGTAAAAAAACTTTGTAAGCCCTCTAAGAAGTTTCAAAACTTGCCTTCGCTTCTATATGATAATAAAATCTCATAAGAACTCTTTCAAAATCCCTTGAAACATTAAAATTAATATGAGATAATGAGATTCCATTAAACCTTATCACAACAAAACAGATCTTTCTATTAGAAACAATATCAGTTTTCGAGGAATCTGCCGTAAAAAGGAACCTCTATTGCTAAAACGGAAACGAAACTGATGAATTGTTTTCAATGACTCACATTCACCTCTAAATTTTTAAAGTTAATGAATCACCTTTTACTTTATAATACAGATATAAGTTCATTGCACTAAGAAAAATTTATTAGAGAAACTGAAATTATAGAAACTGGTCATTCTTGAAAGAAAGAAATGGACATGAGACGTTTGAGTTTATAAGACTATGTTTAAAACTTTAAAACTTGTACTTATTGCAAATCTTTTCTTTATGTAGCCATCTATGAAATTTCAAGTAACTAATCAGGAACCGGAAAAAAACGTTCTATAGGAGTCTTTGTTTTAAAGGAGGCCAGCTTTTACTTCAGTCAAAAAGTTACCACACCACCAGTTTCTACCTGATATGTCCTGTTGTGCCTACCTTAAGAATGTTGTTGTTTTTGCGAAAAAAGTACCCATGATCGGAAAGAACTCTTTTTTGCTGAAATAAAGAAATGTATTCTAAAGGAGCTGTAGCTATTTGGGCGCCATAATCGCAAAATTCCATTTTTAATCTGACTATGAAATTATAACTGTTCTTAAAATTTTCTGGCTCTTGCCAAGCTGGCAGAAATATTCTTTTCTTCGAGAAAGTAACTTTCTGAAATCTAAAAAAAAAATCTGGTCTAAGGTGGAAAAATTCCAGAGAAGCTGTAGACATGTCTTGGCCAAAATCAGAAAATCCGAGTTTTCACCTAAAGCTGAACTTTAGATATCAATTATCAGGGAAAATAAAAAACTATTCTGGGGAAAATAAGAAGAAGTCAGGGAATTCTGAAAATTAAGATTTGCAACCACGCTTAAAGTAAAATCAAGATCAAACATAAAATCTTTAAAGTTCTTCGGTGTGCGATCATTTTAATCATTTCTTTTAAAAATTCATTTGCATTCAAAAGTTTCTCTAAAAATCTTGGCTACACAATATTACTAATGAACTGCAAGACAAGAATATGTGTGTGTTTTACATGTTGCAATTATCCTTCCACATGTCTCCAAATTCGAATTACCAATTAATTTGTGTTTTTAAATTTCATTTAGTTTGTATTATATACAAAAAACATAATTTATTGCATAAATTGAAACATCAGTTTTAACGAATTGAGCAAGCAAACACTGTATGAGTGCCAAAACGTTGGTGTTTATTTTTACAAATGTTTTTTTTTGTTGTGATTTGATTATAATAAAAATATAAAAAACTCATTTTTCTTTCCTCTTTTCTATTATTGTCCAAGGAGGAAAATTATTTTATTTTCTTTTTCAGGAGAAAAAAGTGTTTTTCTTTATTTGTTATTTTCAAATTTCAATAGGAACATTTAAAGTTGGTTTTCAAAATGTCGTTGATGGATTTTTGGTTTTATTTACAGGAATTCTAAACATTAATTTTACTACTGGACGTTAAGTAGGATTTGAAATTTAATTTTAATGTCATTTAAATTTCTTTACTCTTAGTTGACTCACCAGCAACAAACTATCAATTTAAAAAAAAATTAAAGGACCCCCTCTACTAGAATTCTATTAGAAACTATAATTCACTTCTACTAGTATTCGAACAATTTTATAAAATTTTACAATCTTTAATTTTTACAATAAATTAAAATTTGTATGTTGTTGTAGTTTTCTATAATTTATTGTATTTTATAGAATGAAATTTATTACTTGCAATCTTGAAAAATGTGATAGAAGCGGAAAATGAATACTGCGACATCACAATATTAACACTGGACGTCAAATTTTAAAAAGCTACTTTAGAATTATATTATTAATTATTATAATAATTATGGGTGCCTAAAACAAAGAAACAGGGATGCGAAATTAGAGAAATAGAAAACGGGGTGTGGAAAGGCGAATTTGAAATGTGGTCAGGAGTAGATAGTGAATCACGTGGTAGGTAAGGAGTAGGTATGATTTTGAATGAAACAGCGAAGCAGCATCTCGGAGATCATGATTTCGTATCTGCCGGACTGTTGTGGGTTAGAATGAAGGTAGGAATCAGAAGATTATTTATCATAGTATGTTACGCGCCAGTTGATAGTGATCCCAGAGAAGTGAAAGACGCCTTCTGGGACACTTTGAATGATACGATGAATATTTGCGATCATGGTGTAAAAAATAATTGTGCTAGAAGATATGATTGGGTCCAAGCACAAACTATAACGAAGATAAATTAGTTGACTCAAGCTTAGAAAGGGGTCTGTTTATTACAAATACTTGCTCTGAATACAATACTGATCATAACCTTCTGTTGCGAATTAAAATTGCGAACCTACATAAACCGTATGTGCGAATAGATTTCCAAAATAAGATAATCGAAAGTTTAGATACGGCAACTTGGGAGACGCTCATAAGAAACAAAGATATAGAGAGCGCATAGACTAAGTTCTGGGATACCATTGCTAGATGTGCGATCGAAGTGTGTAATACAGCGGTTGTAGAAATAATATCTGGTGATGCATGGTGGAATGATGAAATTCAAGCTGTCCAAAAAGTAAGGCAAGAAGCATCTAGGGGAACTTTGAACATGACAGTTCTTAGCGACGAGGAAAAAAATAGACGTAAAAATGATTACAGACACGAAAAGAGAATACTGAAATAACTGCCGAAGAAAAGGAAGGATAAAATTAGAGCAAAAGAAGAGAAGAAAATACAAAACGACTTTGAAGAAAGCAAGAAACTGCTTTATAAAAAAATGGAGCGAAATAAAAGTGCAGAATTTGTCAACGTCAGAAATAGTAAAGAGGAAATTCAATATGATGCAGACGAGATTATAGACACTTTGAGAAATCATTTTAGGGAACTATTCAGAGATGAAGATGTAGGATATCACTACCGCAACATAGAACACAATGCGTTAGAAAATACAATTGAGAAAGTTCGTGTCACTGAGGTTAGGGATATAATCTAGTTTTTTAAATAAAGAATAAATGGTATAGTATTAAAGAATAAATAGTACCAACATTTATTTATTTAAAAAAAAGTCTGGCTTGGGCACTGACGAAAGATTGAAGCGTGCAGAACAATATCACATTAACCTTTTAACATTATTCCAGTACTAACAATTTACTTCGAACATTTGAAGACGATTTCGGACAACGAACACTCATATATTTTAGTTTTCCATTTTTTCCCATTTGAATTAATGGTGTGGAGAATTCTGAAATACACGCTTTACTCTAAAATTCAACAAGATTGGGCGATTGACACCTACTGGAATTTCCTTGATTTCATTCTTGGTCAGTGGAGTAATCGTGCCGCTTCCCATGTTTATTTTTATTCTTTGTTTATTTAGAATGGCAGTCTCATACTGATAGAGTCCACCAAGAACATCATTACCTGCCAATATTGCAAAGACATTCCCATCGAATGTCGATAATACAATTTCCTCGTCAGTTCCCACGGGCATAAAAACATTCCGTTTTAGGAGTATTTTAATTGGTTCATCCGCCGGAAAATGGTATCTTCGAAATTCGAATTCCCAGTTCAAATTTCTTGTGGGAATAAGCCGTATAAATTGAAGTTGGTCAAGTTCATATCCAAGCACTTTAGAAAAAGAAA
>JAAAKG020085343.1:0-16597 GCA_010014905.2 Druon quercuslanigerum | reverse complement strand
ATAATAAAATTGTCCATAATTAATAGATTTTTATAGATAAATTATAGCCAAATTATAGAAATTCCAAACAATAATATTGTCGAAGAAGAATTATGACCTAAAAAATATTAGTTTTAAACCAAAAATAGAGTAGACATATTTTCATAAAAGAAATTAATTCTCCACATGAAAAATTCAACCAAAAAGATGAATTTTAAACTAAAATGATGTATCTTTGAGTGGAATAATTAAATTTTGAACAAAAAAGATGAACTTTCAACTAAAATGACGAATATTCAACTGAAATAGGGAGATTTTCAACTAAAAATATGTATTTTCAAGCAAGAAAATCAATTTTCTACCAAAAAAGGCGATTTTTCAACAAAATTCATGAATTCTCAACAAAATAGCTAAATTATGAACTAAAAAGATCAGTTTACAACGAAAAATGAAATAGATAAATTTTTAGCTAAGAAAAAATTAATTTTCCAACAAAACAAAAACAAATTTTTAACCAGTGAACCAAAATTATAAATTTCTAACTGAAATAAATAAATTTTCAACCTAAAAAGATGAATTTTCAACCAAAATATTAATTTTCAAATAAGATTACTTTAAATTAAAAAATACTAACTTTCAACTACATGGTTGAATTTTGAAGTAAAAAATATCAATTTATAACCAAAAATGAAATTGTTTTTTATTTGTGCATGAATTTTCTACCAAACTGATGAATTTTTAACTTAAAAGATTAACTTTCTTAGGTGATTTTTCAACTAAAAAGATCAGTTTTCAATCAAAAATGTAATATTTAATTTTTCAGTAAAAATTTCATTTTCCACACAAAAAAAAAGAACCAGATGAACTTTAAACCAAAAAAATTAATTTTTAACAAAAAATTTTAACTTTTAACCAATCTGTTGTATTATTAACCAAAAAGATGTATTTTCCAACAAAAAAATTAATTTTTACTAAAAAAGACGTATTTTCAACAAAATACACGAATTCTCAACTAAAATAATAGAATTATGACCTAAAAAAGATCAGTTTTCAACAAAAAATGGAATACATAAATTTTCATTAGAGAAATTAATTTTTCACCAAAAAAATTAACCAAAAAGATGAATTTTCAACTAAAATGAATATTCAACTGAAATATTTTGATTTTCAACTAAAAATATGTATTTTTCAGCAAGAAATTTAATTTGCTACAAAAAAAGAAACAAAATACATGCATTCTCAGCTAAGTAGATAAATTATAAACTAAAAAAAATCAGTTTTCAACGAAAAATGAAATAAATAAATTTTTAGTTCACAAAAAATTAATTTTCCAAAAAAAGAAAAACAAATTTTCAACCAAAGTGATGAATTTTCAACTAAAATAATAAACCTTTAACTGAAATAAATCAATTTTGAACCAAAAAAAATGAATTTTCAACCAAAATATTAATTTTCAAATAAGAAAATTAATTTAAACTAAAAAATACTAACTTTCAACCACATGGTTGAATTTTAAACTAAAAAATATCAATTTTTAACCAAAAATGAAATTGTTCAAGTTTAATTTGAAAATGAATTTTCTACCAAATTCATGAATTTTAAACTGGAATAGTTGAATTTAAAACCAAAAAGATAAATTTTTAACTAAAATTAAGAACCCTTAACTGGCAAAATTGAATTTTTAATCAAGACAATCAATTTCTAGTAAAAAATGCGAATTTTGAACAAAATTAATAAATCTTCAATTGAAAAGGTAAATTGTTAAACAAAATTTAAATAGTTAAATCATTAATTTAAAATAATATTATTCAACCAGATATAAATTTTCATAAAAAATTATAGAATATTATTTGGGAAAAACACAATTTGCGTCTTAAAAAAAGTTTTCAACAAAAAAAATATTTTTGAACAAAATAGTTCTTTTCGCAAAGAAAATGATGAATCTTTAACAAGAAGAAATAAATTAATAAATTAATTTTAATATAATTTTATTTAAAATAAAGTTAAAATTAATATAAATTTCATAATAATTAATAAAATAAATTTAAAAATTAATATTCAACCGAAAAGATAAACTTCATGGAATGTTGAACTCGAAGTTACATGTTCAGTTTTAAAAATTCAATTTAAAAGATAAAATTTCAACAAAATCTTTGAAGGTCTAACTGGAACAGTTAATTTTTAAGTAACAAAATTATATTTAAGCAACGAAAAAACAAACATTTAACAAAATAGCTCATTTTTTAAACAAAAGAGATAAATAAATTCAATAAAAATGATGCATATTTAATAAAAAAAATTAATTTTTAACAAAAGAGTTTTTCTTCCAACTAAGTAATTAAACATTGATTCCAAATTAAATTTTAATTTCAATTCGAAAACAGTTGAATTAAAAAAAAAGAGACAACTTTTCACCGAAAGCTTTTTCAGTAAAATAGAGACAAAAATTGCCATAAATATTAATTTTCTACCAAAAAGACAATTTCTTAACAAAATAAATGAATCCTTAACCAAATAATTGAATTTTCAACCAAAAAAGATACATTTTTAACTCAATTTTTCTCATTTTGATCTAAAAAAAAATAAGTTTTCAAGAAAGTTAATTTCTCAAACATTTTCAAATGGAATCGTTGATTTTTCAAACAAAAAGATGAATTTTCAACCGAGATGTTTAATCTCTACTTAAAAAGAAGAACTTTTAACAAAATACAAAACATACAACACAATTTATTTGAGTTTTTAATTAAAAATGATAAATTTTCTACTAAAAATTGAATATTTAAATTCTCAGTTAAACAATTAACGCTCAACCAAAGATGTGAACTTTTAAATAAAATGGTGGAATATTCATATGGAATAATTATATTTTTAACCAAAATAATGAATCTTTAACTAGAATAATCGAGTTTTCAACAAAAATATGAATTTTTTATCACAAAGATCATTTTTCACCAAAGAAGACGAATTTTTAATTAAAAATATAATTTTTTACCCAAAAATTGAATAGTTAAATCTTTCAACAAAATATCACATTTTTCAACTATAGAGATCAATTTTCGTAATTAAATTTGCATTCTAAAAGAGATGAATTTTTCACGAAAAATGTAGCAGTTGACATTAAAACCAATTAAAATTTAATTTTGAATAAAAAAGAGATGAATTTTCAACTAAAAAAGATTTTTCAGTCAAGAAAAAGAAAAAAAAGAATAGTTAAACTTTCATTTTAAAAAATTAATTGAAACAAAAAAAACTAGTTTTTAAGAAACTAGTTGAATACAGTAATATAAATCTACTTTTTAAAATTAAGAATCATTTTGATTTAATTTTATATTGCAATTAATAATAAAATTATTCTCGGAAAAAATTCCGAACTTTACAAAATTTATTTTTTAATTTTCAACTAAAAAAGATAAATTAAAATTTTTTTTTTCATTCAAGAAAATATAAATTCTTAACGGAAAATGTATTAGTTGATATCACAAGAACAAAAAATTAATTTTTAATCAAAAACATTTGAATTAAAAACGACTTTTCAGCATGAGCTTAATTTATTTTATATTTAATAATAACTTAATAAGTAATTTTAGTTAAATAATTAATTTAATCTTGAATTAATAAAATAATGCACGAGTTTAATTTATTTTATATTTAATAATAACTTAATAAGTAATTTTAGTTAAATAATTAATTTAATCTTGAATTAATTTAAAATAATATATCAATCAATTATATTCTAAGTTTGGAAAACCCTGAAAATTCAATGAATTTTCCAGGGTTTCAAGGATTTCCAGGACGCCAGAAACCCTCTAAAGATATAAAATTCGAAATACTTACTTCCTCTATTCCAGAAAGTTTTGTGATAACCTTATAGGCATAACCCTGGTTTACCAAGAACTGTTGTCGTCTTCTGGAATAATCCATTTCGAAAGTATCTTGGGAAACGAGTGTGTAGAAAAACGCGTTATATTCCTCGGCAATCGCTCCTGAAGATTAAACAAAACATTTATTTATGCACAAAGCAAACTAAAAATAAAAAATGTTCAATTAAAAAAAATAATTTTCAACGACATAGAAGAATTTGCAACTAAGACTGCAATATTCAACTGGAATAAGTTGAATTTTTATTTTTAAAAAATTAATTTTACAATAAAACAAACTTTAAAAAAAATAGTAATATTTTTAATGAAAGTGATGAATTTTCAACTAAAATTGTAAATCTTTAGCTGAAATAGTTGAATTTTAAATCAGAAAGGTGAATATTTAACTAAAAGGATAAATCTTCACTTAATTATATTGAACTTTTATTCCAAAAGATGAATTTTTAACCAACAAAATTAATTTCTACAAAAAAAACATGAATTTTCAACAAGAACAAAATTTTCAATCAAAAATTGGATAAATTTTTCGTCAAAAAATAAATGTTCACAGAAAGAGTTAAATTTTTATCTGAAATTATGGAGTATTCAACTGGAATACTAGTTACATTTTCTATTTGAAAAAAAATAAATAAATTTCATCCAAGAAAGAAACAAACTTTCAAGAAAATAGTTCAATTTTCGATTTAAAAACATCCTTTTCATCCAAATAAAAAACAAGTTTTCAGTCAAATAGTTCATATTTTTAAACCAAAGAACTGAAATTTTAATTAAAATTATGAATTTTTCAACAAACAAAAAATCCAAACTAAACGATTAATTTTCAACTAAAATGATAAATCTTTACTTAATATTATTGAATTTTTGTTCAAAAAGATGAATTTTCAACCAACAAAATTAATTTCTCAACAAAAAAATTTTCAACAGCAAAATTTTTAGTCAAAAATTAAATAATTAAATTTTTCGTCAAAAAATAAATGTTCAAAGAAAGAGTTGAATTTTAATATAAAATTATGGAATAATTAACTGGAATAATAGTTACATTTGCAGATTAAAAAACAAAATAAACTTCAACCAAAAAAGAAACAAATTTTCAAGAAAATAGTTTAGTTTTCGGCAAAAAAAATCCTTTTAGTCCAAATAAAAAACATGTTTTCAATCAAACAGCTCATAATTTTTTTTCAAAGAACTGAAATTTTAATTAAAATTATGAATCTTCAACAACAACGAAATTTCCAACCCTTATGATTATACTTTCAATTAAAATGATAAATCTTTACTTAATATTATTAAATTTTTGTTCCAACTAGATTAATTTCTACAAAAAAAATAATTTTAAACAACAACAAAATTTTCAATCAAAAATTGAATAATTTATTTTTTCGTCAAAAAATAAATGTCCAAAGAAAGAGTTGAATTTTAATATAAAATTATGGAATAATTAACTGGAATAATAGTTAAATTTGCAGTTTAAAAAACAAAATAAACTTCAACCAAAAAAGAAACAAATTATCAAGAAAATAGTTCAATTTTCGGTAAAAAAATCCTTTTCATCCAAATAAAAAACAATTTTTCAATCAAATAGCTCATATTTTTTGTCCAAGGACCTCAATTTTTAATTAAAATTATGAATCTTCAACAAAAAAAAAATTCCATTAATTTTCCACTAAAATGATAAATCTTTACTTAATATTATAGAATTTTAGTTCCAAAAAGATTAATTTCTACAAAAAAAATGAATTTTCAACAACAACGAAATTTTCAATCAAAAATTGAATAATTAAATTTTTGTCAAAAAATAAATGTTCAACGAAAGAGTTGAAATTTTATCTAAAATTATGAATCTTCAACCAAAAAAAAATCCAACCTAAACGAATAATTCTGAACTATAATGATAAATATTTACTAACCATTATTGAATTTTTGTTCCAACAAGATTAATTTCTACCAAAAAAAAAATCAAATTTCAACAACAACGAAATTTTCAATAAAAAATTGAATAATTAAATTTTTCGTCAAAAAATAAATGTTTAACGAAAGAGTTCAAGTTTTATCTAACATTATGGAATATTAAACTGGAATAATAGTAACATTTTTAGATTAAAAAACAAAATAAATTTCAACCAAATAAGAAACAAATTTTCAAGAAAATTGTTTAGTTTTCGGCAAAAGAATCCTTTTTATCCAAATAAAAAACAAGTTTTTAAGCAAATAGCTCATATTTTTCATCCAAAGAACTGAATTTTTAATTAAAATTATGAATCTCCAAAAAAAAAATTCCAACCTAAACGGTTAGTTCTCAACTGAAATGATAAATCTTTGCTTAATATTATTGAATTTTTGTTCAAAAAGATGAGTTTTCAACAAACAAGATTAATTTCTACACGAAAAAAATATATTTTCAACAACAACGAAATTTTCAATCAAAAATTGAATAATTAAATTTTTTGTCAAAAAATAAATGTTCAACGAAAGAGTTAAATTTTTATCTAAAATTATGGAATATTATACTTGAATAAAAGTTACATTTTCAGTTTAAAAAACAAAATAAATATCAACCAAATTAGAAACAAATTTTCAAGAAAATAGTTCAATTTTCGGCAAAAAAAATCGTTTTCATCCAAAAAAAATCAATTTTTCAATCAAATAGCTCTAAAATGATAAATATTTAACTGTAAAACTCGAATTTTTAACCGAAAAGAATTTTTTTAACAACAAGATTAACCTGCAATAAAAAAGATAATTTTCTACCCAGAAAAATCGATTTTTAACCAAATAGGTGGGTTTTCAACTAATTAGTTGAATTTTTAATTAAAAGAGACCAAATTTCGTCCACATTGTTAAATTTTCAACAAGGAATGATCAACCAAAAATAAACATTCAAATTTTCAGTTAAAGGAGTTGATTTGCAACCAAACTGATTAATATTCAACTAAAATTATGAATTGTCAACCATATTTATTAATTGTCTACAAAAATAAAGTATATACACTTTCAAACAACTAATTTAATTTCTAAACAAATAGAAATTGAATAATAAAACATAATTTAATTAGAATAAACTGAGATCATCTGAAAAATCTGCAATTTTGGTTAAAGTAGAATTTAAAAATAATAGAAAAATAGTAGAAAATAAAGAAATACCTTTCTTTGCTCGCAAAATTCTGCCCAATCTCTGAGCTTCTTGCCTCCTGGATCCACCATGTGATGATATTTGGATCAATACGTTCGCCTCTGGTAAATCGAACGAGGTATCTGCGACTTTACTCACAAATATTGTGTTGACTTTCAAGTTGTACTTGAAGTTTTGCAGAATTTGTATCCTTTCGCTCTATAAAATAAGTAGGTATATTTTTAAGATTTTCAATCGAAATATATATTGCATTTTTAACAAAATAATTCCATTTCCAATAAAAAAAGATGGAATTTCTATCGTTTTTGAACTGAAAAGTCAAATATTTTAGAAAACCCTTTGACTTTTATGTCAGATAATCAACTAGTAGAATTTTGAACCAAAAAATATTAATTTCATGTCAAAAAAGATTAATTTTTAATTAAAAATGACAAATTTCCAAAAAAGAAATTGAGTTTTAAAACTAAAAAGCAGAATTTTTCCGAAAATAATTAACTTTTCAACGAAAAAGTTCATTTTTAAACAGAAAAGATGAACTTTCAACCAAAAAATATGAATTTCACATCAGAAGAGATTAATTTTCAACCCGACAGGCTGACTTCTCAACGAAAAAGTTCGTTTTCAACCAAATATTTGAATTTCCAAGCACAAAAATGAATTTTCAATTGAAAAAATTCAAATTTGTAATAACAAAGTTGAATTTTTCAACAAATAGTCGAAATTTAAACCTAAAAAGATGAATTTTCAACAAAAGTATTTAAGTTTCATCCAAGACAAACTTTCCAGTCAAAAAAGAAAGAAAAAATCAGGAAAATTGTCCATTTTTCAACTCAAAATGATGAATTTTCTACAAAAGAGATGAGTTCTAGACAAAAAAGTGGGCTTTTCGAGGTAAAAAGTCGAATATTTTAGAAAAAATTTGACTATTAAACGCGCAAATAATAATTAAAAAAAGTTAATTTTCAACCAAAAAATGGAAAATGAATTTTTAGATGCTCATTTGAATTTTTAATCAGGAAAAATAAAGTTTATATCAAAAGAGATTAATTTTCAACTTAAAAAGTTGAGTTTTCAACAAAGGAGTTAAGGTTTTCAAACCAAAAATTAAATTAAAAAAAAAAATTTAACTTTTAAACACGAAAAGATTACTTTAAAACAAAACAGTTGATTTTCAAAAAAGAAAAGATAAATTTTCAACCAAATAGTTGAATTTCCAAATACAAATAAGAAAAATGTTCAATCAAGAAAGAAAAAAAAATTAAGCAAATTGTCGAGTTTTCAAAACACAAAAACACGAATTTTCTAAAATAAAGTTTATATTTAACTAACCCGTGGAATTTTCCACAAAATTATTAAATTTTTAGCAAGTTACCTAGGAAATTTCAAATAAAAAATTTAAAATAATTTCCATTATAATTTCTACAACACAGTTGAATTTTTGACTAAAGAAAAAGAAGATTTTTTAAACAAAAGATTTGAATTTTCAACGAAATAATTTAGTTTCCAACTAAAAGCGATCAATTCTGTATTAAAAATAAAATTACAATCTTTTTAATTAAAAATAATTAACTTTCAATAAAAACAAAAATTTCTACCAAAATAGTGGAGTTTTGAAGCATGAAAGATAACATTGTAACCAAAACTTTAAATTTTCAACAAAATAATTAAATCTTCAACCAAAGAATTGAAATTACAATTATATAGTTAAACAAAATTAAATAATTAATTAATTAATCAATAATTAAATCTGGAATTTTTAACTAAGAAAAATTTTCAATCAAAAAAGAAAAAAAATCAAGTAAATTGTAGAATTTTCAAGACACAAAAAGGCGAACTTAAAAAAAAGGTTATATTTAACCAACCGGTGGAATTTTCCACCAAATTATTATTTTTTAGGAAGATACCTATTTAGTTTCAAATAAAAAAATCTGAAATCATTTCCATTGCAATTTCTACAAACCAGTTGAATTTTCGAATAAAAAATAAGAAGATTTTTTTAACAAAAGATTTGAATTTTCAACGAAATAATTAAGTTTTCAACCAAAAGAGATCAATTCTGTACTAAAAATACAATTACAGTGTTTTTAATTAAAAATAATTAACATTCAACCAAAAAAGATGAAATTTCTACCAAAATAGAGGAAGCTTTTAGCTTAAAAGATAACATTGTAACCAAAAATTTAAATTTTCAACAAAACAATTAAAATTAGAATTAAATAGTTAAACTTTAAAGTAATCGAGAAGAAATTTAATAAAAAATATGAATTTATCATCCAAAAGTCGAAATTTCAACGTAAAAGAATAAATTTTTAAACCAAAAATACGAAATTTCCTAAATTAATTAATTAATTAATTAATCAATAATTAAATATGGAATTTTTAACTAAGAAAAATTTTCAATCAAAAAAGAAAAAACAATCAAGCAAATTGTAGAATTTTTCATCAATTCTGTACTATTCTAATCAATTCTGTACTAAAAATATAATTACTGTCTTTTTAATTAAAAATAATTAACTTTCAACCAAAAAGATGAAATTTCTACCAAAATAGTGGAATTTTTATGCATAAAAGATTAAATTGCAACCAAACATTAAAATTTTCAACAAAATAATTAAATTTTTATTCAAACAATTGACATTACAATCAAATAGTTAAACTTTCAAGCAATCGAGAAGAATTTTAATAAAAAGTATGAATTTATCACCAAATAGTCAAAATTTCAATGTAAAATAATGAATTTTTAAACCAAAAATACGAAATTTCAACAAAAGTATTAAATTTTCAACTAAGCAAAATCTTCAATCAAAAAGGAAAACAGCATCAAGCAAATTGTGCAATTTTCAAAACACAAAAAGACGAATTTTATCAAAAAAGTTTATATTCAACCAGCCGGTGGAATTTTCCACAAAATTATTGATTTTTTAAGAAGATACCTATGAAATTTCAAATAAAAAATCTAAAATAATTTTCATTATAATTTCTATAAAACAATTGAATTTTCAACTAAAGAAAAAGAAGATTTTCTTAACAAAATATTTGTATTTTCAACAAAATAATTAAGTTTTCAACCAAAAGAGATCAATTCCGTAGTAAAAATACAATTACAGTCTGTTTCATTAAAAATAATTAACATTCAACTAAAAAAGATGAAATTTATATCAAAATAGTGGAATTTTTAAGCAAGAAAGATAACATTGTAACCAAAAATTAAAATTTTAAACCAAACAATTGAAGTTACAATCAAATAGTTAAACTTTCAAGCAATCGAGAATAATTTCAATAACAAAGATGAATTTATCACCAATTAGTCGAAATTTCAACGTAAAATAATAAATGTTTAAACCACAAATACGAAATTTCAACAAAAATATAGAATTTTTAACGAAGAAAAATTTTTAATCAAAAAAGAAAAAAAATCAAGCAAATTTTAGAATTTTAAAAACACTGAAAGACAAATTTCCTAAAAAAAAAGTTTATATTTTTTAACGAACCGGTGGAATTTTCCTTAAAATTATTTAATTTTTTAGCAAGATACCAATAAAATTTTAAATAAAAAATCTAAAATAATTTCCATTATAATTTCTACAAAACAATTGAATTTTCGACTAAAAAAAAAAGACGATTTTTTAACAAAAGATTTGAATTTTCAACAAAATAATTAAGTTTTCAACCAAAAGAGATCAATTTTGTACTAAAAATACATTTATAGTCTTTTTAATTAAAAAAAATTAACTTTCAGCCAAAAAAATGAAATTTCAAATACAAAATCTGAAATGATTTCCGTTATAACTTCTACAAACAGTGGAATTTTCGACTAAAAAAAATAATATTTTTTAAACAAAAGATTTAAATTTTATACAAAATAATTAAATTTTTAACCAAACAATTAAAATAACAATTAAAAAGTTAAACTTTCAAGCAATCGAGAAGAATTTTAATAACAAATATGAATTTATCAACAAATAGTTGAAATTTCAACGTAAAATAATAAAGGTTTAAATCAAAAATACGAAATTTCAACAAAAGTATTGAATTTTTAACTAAGAAAAATTTTTAATCCAAAAAGAAAAAAAATCAAGCAAATTGTGGAATTTTCCACAAAATTATTGATTTTTTAGGAAGATATCTATTAAGTTTCAAATAAAAAATCTAAAATATTTCCATTATAATTTCTACAAAACAGTTGAATTTTCGACTAAGAAAAAGATTTTTTTAACAAAAGATTTGAATTTTCAACAAAATTATTAATTTTCAACCAAAAGAGATCAATTCTGTATTAAAAATACAATTACAGTCATTTTATTTAAAAAAAAATAACTTTCAACTAAACAATTGAAATAACAATCAAATAGTTAAACTTTCAAGAAATCTAGAAGAATTTTAATACCAAATATGAATTTATCACCAAATAGTTGAAATTTCAATGTAAAATTATGAATGTTTAAACCAAAAATACGAAATTTCAACAAAAGTATTGAATTTTCAACTGAGAAAAATTTTCAATCAAAAAAGAAAAAAAATCAAGCAAATTGTGGAATTTTAAAAACACAAAAAGACTAATTTTCTAGAAAAAAAGTTTATATTTAACCAACCGGTGGAATTTTCAACAAAATTATTGAATTTTTAGCAAGATACCTATCAAATTTCAAATAAAAAATAAAAAATAATTTTCATTATAATTTCTACAAAACAGTTGAGTTTTCGACTAAATAAAAAAGAAGATTTTTTAACAAAAGATTTGAATTTTCAATAAAATAATTAAGTTTTCAACCAAAAGAGACAAATTCTGTACTAAAAATACAATTAAAGTTTTTTTAATTAAAAATATTTAAATTTTAACCAAAAAAGATGACATTTCTACCAAAATAGTGGAATTTTTAAGCATGACAGGTAACATTTTAACCAAAAATTAAAATTTTCAACAAAATAATTAAATTTTCAACCAAACAATTGAAATTACAATGAAATAGTCAAACTTTTAAGCAAGCGAGAAGAATTTGATTAACAAATATGAAATTATCACCAAATACTCGAAATTTCAACGTAAAATAATAAATGCTTAAGCCAAAAATACGACATTTAAAAAAAAGTAATAATCTCTCAACTAAAAAAAATTTTTAATCAAAAAAGAAAAAAAAAATCCAAGAAATTGTGGAATTTTCAAATCACAAAAAGACGAATTTTCTAAAAAAAAAGTTTATATTTAACCAACCGGTTGAATTTTCCACCAAATTATAGAATTTTCAGTAAATAAAAAATCTAAAATAATTTCCATTATAATTTCTACAAAACAGTATAATATTCGACTAAAAAAAAAGAAGATTTTTTTGAAAAAAATATTTGAATTTTCAACAAAATAATTAAGTTTTCAACCAATAGAGATCAATTCTGTACTAAAAATACAATTACAGTCTTTTTATTTATAAATAATTAACTTTCAACCAAACAATTTAAATAACAATCAAATAGTTAAACTTTCAAGCAATCGATAAGAATTTTAATAAAAAAGATGAATTTATCACCAAATAGTCGAAATTTCAACGTAAAATAATGAATGCTTAGGCCAAAAATACGAAATTTCAACAAAAGTATTTAATTTTTAACTAAGAAAAGTTTGTAAACAAAAAAGAAAAAATCAAGCAAATCGTGAATTTTCAATGCATAAAAAAGTTGAATTTTCTAAAAAAAAAGTTTATATTTAACCAACCGGTGGAATTTTCCACATAATTATTGAATTTTTAGCAAGATACCTATCAAATTTAAAATAAAAAATCCACAACAATTCCCATTATAATTTCTACAAAATAGTTGAATTTTTGAGTAAAGAAAAAGAAGATTTTTTAAACAAAATAATTGAATTTTCAACGAAATAATTAATTTTTTAACCAAAAGAGATGAATTCTGTACTAAATATACAATTGCATTCTTTTTAATTAAAAACAGTTCATTTTCAACCGAAAAAGATGCAATTTCTACCAAAAAAGTGGAATTTTTAAGCATGACAGATAACATTGTAACAAAAAATTTACATTTTTAATAAAATAATTAAATGTTTAACCAGACAATTGAAATTACAATCAAGTAGTTAAGCCAAAAATACGAAATTTCAACAAAAGTATTGAAGTTTCAAATCAGAAAGATTTTTAATCAAAAAAAAAAAAAAAGATCAAGCAAATTGTGGAATTTTCAAAATGCAAAAAGACAAAATTTCAACAAAAGTATTGAACTTTCAACTAAGAAAAATTTTCAATCAAAACAGAAAAAAAATCAAGCAATTTGTGGATATTTCAAAAGAAAACAAGACGAATTTTCTAAAAAAAGTTTGTATTTAACCAACCGGTGGAATTTTTAGCAAGACACCTATGCAATTTCAAATAAAAAATGTAAAATAATTTCCACAATAATTTCTATAAATCAATTGAATTTTCGACTAAAAAAAAGACTTTTTTAACAAAATATATGAAATTTCAACAAAATAATTAAGTCACAAACCAAAAAAGATGAAATTTCTACCAAAATAGTGAAATTTTTAAGTATGACAGATAACATTGTAACCAAAAATTTAAATTTTCAACAAAATAATTAAATTTTCGACCAGGCAATTGAAATTACAATCAAATAGTTAAACCAAAAATACGAAATTTCATCAAAAGTATTAAAGTTTCAAATCAGAAAGATTTTTAATCAAAAAAGAAAAAAAAATCAAGCAAACTGTGGAATTTTCAAAATACAAAAAGACAAAATTTCAACAAAAGTATTGAATTTTCAACTAAGAAAAATTTTCAATCAAAAAAGAAAAAAAATCAAGGAAATTGTGGAGTTTTCAAAACAAAAAAAGACGAATTTTCTAAAAAAAAAGTTTATATTTAATCACCCGGTGGATTTTTCCACAAAATTGTTGAATTTTTAGCAAGATACCTATGCAATTTCAAATAAAAAATGCAAAATAATTTCCACAATAATTTCTACAAAACAGTTGAATTTTCGACTAAAAAAAAAGACTTTTTTTTAGCAAAATATATGAATTTTCAACAAAATAATTTAGTTTTTAACCAAAAAAGATCAATTCTGTACTAAAAATATAATTACAGTCGTTTCAATTAAAAATAATTAACTTTCAACCAAAAAAGATAACATTGTAACAAAAAATTGAAATTTCCTACAAAATCATTAAATTTTCAATCTAATAATTAAATTTTCAACCAAATAATCTACTTTTCAACCAAAATAGACTTTCCAATTAAAGAGAATAAACATTTTTTTGTAAATGGTTGAATTTTTTTACCGGATTTTATTAATTCAGTTCACATTTAAGTGAAAAAAACGCAAAAAAGTGTAAAAAGAGAAGTTTTCTTGAAAACAGAAGAATAAGATAAATTCTTAAGAAAAAAAAAGAAAACGAAGGAAAAATATTGAAGCCTTTATTTTACCTGACTAGTAGGGCCATAAATGTAGGGCTTGTTCATCTTGATAGCATAATGTTTCAGAGCGAAAACATTATCCGAGAAGACTATCGTTTTATCTCCTCTTCTCTCATGATAGCGGATCAGGTATTGACAGGCTCGAAATTTATTCGGATTCATCACGTACAAGAGCTGAAAGAAAATTGTAATTAGTAATTAAAATAAAAAATACAAAAAATAGGATAATCATGGTGTCTATCCAAATCATGGAAAAAATTCTCTGAGAGTTACAATTTTTTTCCAGGTATCTCAAGTTTCTTTTGGAACTATAATTTTTTGAAGTACGGAACCAATAAAATATTTCCTATTCAACTTAAATCGCTTTAAATTCCTAAATTTTGAGTAAAAACATTGCTTTAAAAAAAGTAGTTGAATTTTGAACTATAAAAGATGATTTTTCAATAAAATATTAAATAGTTAAATTTTCAGTTACAAAAATTAATTTTCCACCCTGAAATATATGAATTAAAAATAAAAAGATCGATTTTTATCAAAGGAGTTTAACTTTCAACCAAGTAGTTTTAACTTGAATAAAAAATATGAATTTTCAACTAAAGTGATGAATATTTTACTGCAATACTTGAATTTTCAAAAAAAAATATGATGTTTCAACCATAAAGATTAATTTTTTTCAAAAAAGAGTCTATTTTTAACAAAGTAGTTACTTTTTTAACGATAGAAGAGTTTTAAATTAAAATTATGAATATTTAACTGAAATAACTGCATTTTCAAACAAAAAAATGAATTTTTAAACAAGAACATTAATTTTCTACCAAAAAGTACAATTTTGCAACAAAATACATGCATTGAATTTTCAACCCAAAAAATGATTTTTCAAACAAAACGATTAATTTCAAACCCAGACAAAATTATGAAATACTAACCAATTATTTTTCAATTAAAAAGATGAATTTTCAACCAAGTAACATAATTTCTACCGGAAAAGAACAAAATTTTCAACAGAATACATGAATTGTAGTTTTAAAAACAGACTTGTCAACCAAAACTGGAATAGTTAAATTTTCAGTTAAAAATTTAATTCTTTAACCGAAGTGATGTATTTTTAACAAAAATGATTATTTTTAACTAAAAGACTTGAATATTCAACCATGAAGATTAATTTATACCAAAAAAATAATTTTTAACAAATGTACATGGATTGTCAATTAGAAAAGATAATTTTTCAACAAAAAATTTACTATTTAAAGTAGTTAAAAAATTAATGTTCAACCAAGGATATGAATTTTAAAATAAAACGATAAAATATTCCAATGAATTTTTTCTATTTGCAGTTTAAAAAAATTGTCTTGACCAAAAAGACTAAAAAAGATATACAACCAAAATACGGAATAGTTCAATGTTCAGTTTAAAAAATTAATTTTCTACAAACAAAATGTCCACCAGTGATAAATTTTCAACTGAAATTATGAAACTTCAACTGGATTAGATTAATTTTAAATTAAAAAAATACATTTTTGTCAAAGAAGTTTACTTTTCAACAAAATAGTTTTATTTTAAACCAAAAATAAGAATTTTTAACTAAAGCTATGAATATTTTACTACAATACTTGAATTTTAAGTCAAAAGGATGACTTTTCAAACAAAAAGATCAATTTTCAAACAAGAAAATGAAGTGTCAACAAAAATACGATTTTTTAAAAAGTGCATAAATTTTCAAGTAAAATTATTAAATAATTAATAACAGATTAATTTTCCATACAAAATTATGAATCTTCAACTGGAATAGATAAATTTAAAATTAAGAATATTTTTATCAAAAGAATTTAGCTTTCAACCAAGTAGTCTTATTTTAAACAAAAAATATTTATTTTTAGCTAAATTTACGAATATTTTACTGCAATACTTGAAGTAAACAAAAGAGAAGATTTTTCAAACAAAAAGATTAAGTCGCAACAAAAAAAGACAATTTTTGTAACGAAATACGTGAATCTTTAACTACAATTAATAAATTTGTAGTTACATATTAACTTTTAACAAACCTGACGAATTTTCGACTTAAATAATGATTCTTCAACTGGAATATATGAATTTTAAAACAAAAAGATGAATGTTTAACCAACTAGATTAATTTCTAAATAAAAAAGATAAATTTTCAACTAAAATTAATTTCTAAATAAGAATTTCTA